>JARGYA010000845.1:0-41246 GCA_029204335.1 Mycena vulgaris
CGTTGCGTCCAGCGAGGAGGGACTCCCTTAGCTCGTCTCTTTGTTGTCCCCCGTCCCTCTTCTACAGACACGCAAGTATCGCGCGAGCGTCAGAGCTCTCAATCCCTGCCCCGCTTCCCGCCGCGTTCCAGCTCCCTGTCGCGTCCTCCTCTTTTGCCGCCGCCACCCTATCGTGGGTGACGATAACCATCTCGAGGGATCCGATCGGCCGAAGGCCCATTTAGAATATCAGCGCGTGATGTTAGAACACGATGCAAAAAATGACTCGGAGCTGTTCATACCTTCATTGACCGTTCTTGAACAAGATGCTCCTCATGCATTTGCAAAGGGTGTTGTGTTTCTTACTCCATTCAGCCTTATCTCCATCGTCTTTCCTGTCCTCCCGTCCTTCCTGTCGCCGTCTGCTCCCGTGCACCTGCCTCATGTTTGTCAGGGAGAAAAACAAAAGAAGAAACATCAATTCACGCCGTCCACAGAGAAGCATAAAAGTCCGAATGCGGCGCAGCCCGTGCAGGGCATGCGGCCAACTCGAGGTATCGAACAAGCACAAAATCCCTTAATGCTGTGGGCCTTCTGTGGATAAAAGCAGAGAAATGTAAACGAAAACTCCACATCATTCATTCGCCCAGAGACACTATCTAACTCGGGTACATGAATACCTATACCGAACAAACCGCGTTTCGTTCTTTCCTTCGATTACACGGCGCAAAATTGTGAGTGGGCTCATCGCCTCGAGATATGAGTACTTCTACTTCTGCAGACCTTGTAACGGCGTTGTTGGGGCTTGGCTTGCCACCAAACTCAAAAAGCAGGCAGCGCGCCGGTACTCCAGAGCTATCTCCCGCAGCATCGGAAGCGACGATCGAATCCTTATATTTGCAAGTCACGCTACCGACCTCACCAGGTCGCTCAAGGAAAACTATCCTTACAATGAAATTCTCGCTTTCACGTATAGAATGCGGCGGGATATCCGACGTGGTCGTCGAGCCGCAGAGAGCAGCACATTCGACTTCATCCTTGTTCGCATGAGTCTTGGGGTACGTCTTCCCTCGTTCCCGTCGTCTGTCTTGTTGACTCTTTGAAGTTGCTCAAAATTGCAGCCTACCCTAACGCATGCGTGGCAAATAAATCCGAGGGATGTAATACAACGGGGGTCTCACTACGCCACATCTGCGTCAATACATTGGCACTATGGTTCGGTGAGTTCCGTATCAATCTCGTGATCTCGCCCTCATTTCGTAATTAGGTCATTGCTGCACTGGGGACTGCCTCACTGAATCACAGCCGCTCAAAGATACGATTGACGATCTCATTTACTGTATCGATACTCTCGTCAAGAAGACCGTGTGCGACTGGAGCCTCGTTGGACAAGAGCTTACTCGCTTGCAGGACGACATCGTGGCGCACAAATCCACACTATCTGATGTGCAAGTGCCAGAACGTTGGGCCTCGATGGCAAGAGAATGTCAGACACATGTTTCCGAGGTCAGTCAGCACCCGGCCATGGCAGCATATCTGACACGCGATTCAGTTGCGAAAGCTTCAAGATTTTTATCCCGATGCATGTTGAATGTTTGATAATGCTATTGTGTGAGAGGAGACGTCTACCAAAGAACAGAGGCGCCCTGGTCTGAGCACGTGCATAAGGTGAGGCTTCGCGACATGCACCAATCGTTTCGAGCTTGCTTCGAATGTCTCGGGGCGCATTAGCCAAACGGTAGCCCCTCGAGGAGGTGCCCCGATGTATTGTGCAGTTTCTGGATGGCGTAGCTAGATGTAGCTATGTAAAACTAGGGATGGAAAGTACATGGAGCAACTGCGAGTGTATGCAGATGAGTATGTAGGGCGGGTGACACAAAAATGACTGGTACATATGTACATCTGGCAATGCAGTGAGAAATGCCTCCAATATTCCAAGTCCGAAGGACTAGCACAACATGCCTGGCAGGCAGCGAAAAAGGGCTGACGAGCCTCGAGGCTGCCTGCCAGTGATATGACATCGCATCGGCCACTGTGTGATCCATCAAGAAGGAGGCGTCGGGCCGAGGTGCGAATGCGCATCAACCGCATCAAAGGCGTCGGGGAGCGTATATCGAGGTCCGGCGGTGCGGAGAGGTCGGCGTAAAGGATCAGAGTCTTGCGTGCTCTACGATTAACCTTGTGTAAATTCCCCATTTAAACTCGACTTTCCGCGTTTTCCTTTCATTTGAAGGCGATTATGGACTGCTTTTACCACCTTGTCTGCGGCATGGTGCCGCAGTGAGCATGTAGCATTTGGGCGGAGCTTAATCGGACCCCGGAAGGATATACTATTCCTTCGCAATCTGCATCGTAGATTCGTACTTCCATATTTCTGTGCGAGTCTTTTCCAGTTTTCGGGAGTTCACTGGCGCATAGGGATAACGTTGACCACAACATTGATTTCTGTTTGAGTTGGGAATCAAAGCTCAAGCTCACGATGGTCAAATCTTAAGTGCCTAATCTTGTAATAAGAACAGAAGCGCCCTGTTCTAAGCACGTACATAAGGTAATTCGGGACAGGCACTTTCCGCGTTTTCCTTTCACTTGAAGGAGATCATGGGGGCACCCGGCCATGGCGGCATACCTGACACGTGATTCAGTTGCGAAAGCCTCAAGATTTTTATTCCGATGCATGTTGAATGTGGGCTATGCGAAAATGAGGCGCACTGAGGCAGCATTGGGACGCACTGAAGCGGCGGTGAGGCGGTAGCGAGGCGGTGGTGAGACAGTGGTGAGACGGGGTCAAGTGAGGGGGTGAGGCCATGTGAGGCGGTGGGATAGTAAAGTGAGGCGGCGCTGCAGCACAATCCTCAAAGTCTTCATGCATGGCATACTAGTCTCTTTAACCGATTTACAGAACACTTATTCACTTCAATACATTGCTCAGACTCAATAAAGCTATGTCCTGGTATCAAATTTACTGGTTTTCAGATCGCGCGGTCTTTGGACAACTGTGGTCTTTCTTCCGTCTCAGTTTATGGTTGTCTTGATACCACATAAGTCCGACGTTCTTGCGTCAAGAGTGCTAATGATAGTCATGAAAATTATTTTCCACATTGTTATCTGTCTGTATAGTCAATACTAAGACACTGTTTGTGGAGTACCCAGCAATATTGGTCCTAGACTCGAACCAGTCTATCGGAATTTGTGTACAAATCAAAGACAGGTGTTTGATCAGGGACTGGAAGAAAATCCGCGTGATTAGTACGGTCGGAAGTTGCCATGATGAAGTAAATAACTTGGCCAAAATTCTGCGCGACTCTGCGTCAACTTCCTCCTTTACAAATGCGAACAGACAGTTTTCTCGAGCTCAAAATTCTAAGATGTCCCATGTTTTCCAATTTCGAAGAGCTTTAGAATTGAGCCTTGGCTGGCCCGATCTTTGTTTGGATCAGGCGAATAGGGGTAATTATGTTGCGCTACTTCGTTGTCCCGATTTGAACTACTGATGACCCACGTGCACAGATCAGTTCTCGGAAACACTTGCGTGCTGGCTCTAAGGGTGAAGAAATGGCTCCAGTGGCATCAAGAATACATATGAGAAATTAGCACTAATGTACACACTATCAGTGTAATTTCTGGGACAGTGCAGACATGCCTTGGCCCTTCACGGCCGGAAACACTGCCACTCAGTTCTTGCTCAGTTCAGCATTGAATTATTCAAAGAGAGCCCACCCATCGGGAATTGAGTATGGAATAGGAATCATTAAGCTAGAAGACCTAGGGTGCCAGACAGGTGAGTAGTAGCATGGTTGGTTGGGTTAGGAAGCTGCCAATGCAGTGGCGGCGGTCCGCACATGACCCGGAGAGACGGCCCGCCGCTAGGGGTGGGAAACTCCTTCCCTATTTGGGGGGAGGGGGTCTCAAAAAAAACTTTTCGACCTTATATCCGTTTTTCGAATCTCGCTTCCCCCTTGCCATTCCGCGAGCGCATTTGCGCCGCCGCTTGGCCGCCGCTGGACCATTTCAAGCCCCACAAATGAAAAGGTATGGTATCCAAGTCTTCATATAGGCTATAAAATACGCAAAGTGCGAACCCGGCACCCCGCCGAAATGCCAAATTGGGATCTAGCTATCTATCGGCGCCTTCTTCTCATAGCTGCTAGGATAAAAATCCTGGAGCTTCCTGATCTGTTCGGCGTATTGAGTGTCAACCATATATGGATCATGATGAAATGCGCACGGACCTGTGATGAATAGGCCCGGAAGGGCCCACCGAGGCAGACTAATTGCTGACGAATCTGCGCCACTATTTCATGGATATCGTCGTTCGATGTCACCTTCGCCTTGATATCCTGTAGATCGCTGCCCATTGTTTGCCACCACCTTACGAAATTGCCAATGGATTTAATAACGACCGTTATTTTCCCTTCGATGTCCTCCAGCAAGGGAATTGCGTCCTCGCAACGAACAACGTGCCTCTTACGATCTGTAACCGGCTCCAATTAGCGGTGCTTGAAGTGTTATTCCGGATATTACTTACTATTAATCGCGAAGTCGGAGACTGCCTTCACACCCTTCGCCGTGATCCTGACAGCGATGATTGCAGCGGGGATGGCAACCGGAAGAATAATGCCAAAGGGAGGCGGCAGAGCACTTAAGACAGCTCCAATCCCCGTAATGGCAGTCTTTGCGTCATCGCCGAGTGCACTGTGCTTGATTATCCAAGTCGCACGTCTCTCTGTGATGCCCCATGTCCCCACTGCTCGCCGCGCACACTGCTCATCTCGCTCGACGATTTCCTTCTGTCGAGGAATACGGTCCGACACCTGAGCCTGGAATGAGTCCCAGGCGATGCTACCCAATCAATTACGTACCTTTTTTAGTTGTCCCTGAACATCAATGAATCGAGCACGTGTTTTCTCGGCGTCCTTCTGCGCTTTTGAAACCTCGGTCTCCATGCGCTTGATGAACGTGAGGATCTCGGTGATAGACATCTTCTTCTCGAGGGCACGACAAAGGTCAATGGCGTGTTCTGTAAATACGATGCCTTGATCGCTACAGTTGATGCTCTTGTCAATGGTGTCAAAATAGCGATGGGCTTGCTTCTTCAAATCGGCCGTCATGACGCGTAAACTACGGTGGGCATCCTTGGAGTCTCTAGCAATGATAGATCTTAGTACTCGATTAAATACTATGAGAATAAACGAACTCAGGCTCCGCGAGGCACCATGGTTCGAGTAGCACGAAGGCGTCCAGAGCTGAGCCCACGAGCTCTTTGACACCAGCAGAGACGACGTAGAGTGGCTGGTGTTCCAGAGGCGCAGTGGAGTGAGTGCAGTCGAGCCTTTGGCCCTTGTCAGAGACATCATCGAATGGCAGCTGTTGTTGAGACATCGAGCCAATGGAGTTCGGTTTTTGACCATCCTGTCAGGTTTATATAGTACAACCGAATATAAGCCTCACGGATACTAGCATGGATGATTTGAATGAGCGTAAGTTGGAAGACCATCAAAACGCTACATATGGGTCTGTTAGGCGCTTAAGATTTGACCATTGTGAGCTGGAGCTTTGACTCCCAACTGGAGCAGAAATCGATGTTGTGGTCAACGTTATCGCTATGCGCCAGTCAACCCCCGAAAACTGGAAAAGACTCGCACAGAAATATGGAAGTACGATGCAGATTGCGAAGGAATAGTATATTCTTTCGGGGTCCGATTAAGTTCCACCCGAATACTACATGCTCACTGTGTCACCGTGCCGCAGACAAGGTGGTAAAAGCACTCCATGATCGCCTTCAAATGAAAGGAAAACGCGGAAAGTCCATGTCGCGAAGCCTCACTTTATGCACGTGCTCAGAACAGGGCGCTTTTGTTCTTTGGTAGACGTCTCCTCACACAATCCGGCATTAAAACATACATCGGGATAAAACTCTTGAAGCTTTCGCACCTGAATCGCGTGTCAGATATGTGCCATGGCCGGGTGCTGACTGACCTCGAAAACATGTGTCTGACATGCTCTTGCCATCGAGGCCCAACGTTCTGGCACGTGCACATCAGATAGTGAGGATTTGTGCGCCACTATTCCGTTCTGCAGGCGAGTAAGCTCTTGTCCAACCAGGCTCCAGTCGCATACGGTCTTCTTGGCGAGTCGCAAATGCATGAGGAGCATCTTGTTAAAGAACGGTTAATGAAAGGTATGAACAGCTCTGAGTCATTTTGCAACGTGTTCTAACCCCACGCACTGATATTCTAAATGGGCCTTCTTTGTGACCGGCCGCTGTACAATATTGGATCCCTCGAGATTGTTATCGCGATTTCTAAAAGTCGAAGTTGTTACCCCAGGATAAATTATAATTATCTGGTCAAGATCTTGTCCCAAACTCCATTTATTTTCTTCATTGACCACCGCTGTCGCAGGCAAGTTTTTCACACTCGCACGTCTCCGCAGATTACCGAAGACTTACAGAGAATACACAACTTAACCGTTTGCTGCCGAGTTCTGACTGACGCTTCCCCAACGTGTGTCTAGAGATCTCCATTCTACCCACCAGTAACACTAATATATCCAGTCGCATCGTCCCTCCGGAGCTGAGGGTCGCGTCTTTGCGCTTATAATCGGAATCAACGATGTGGGCGCTATTTTATTCCCTCCGCTATGGAACTTAAATTGTTCCGGTTACTAGTACTGTACTATTTCAACCGTAGGTTCAGTCACAGGTCACAGCACGGGTTGAATTGAATCTATTTAATTTTGGTCACAGGTCACTACCTCTAGGATCGCGGTTTTAGGCCAAAAAATGTCGGCAAATTCCGAAAAATGCTCAAAAAGGCAATTGAACCAATCAAAAGTTGAACCTAAGAGGTCACAGGTCACACCCGGTGAACCTACGGTTGAAATAGTACAGTATCTCGCAGCAGACGCGTACCCTTCCCTCCGAGGCGCCGTCGACGCGCGAGCGTTTGAGAAATACCTCATGCGAATTACGGGGCCTTGAAGTTCCTCCCTCCAACATTGCTTTCCTCGAAAACGGCGGCTGCTACTCGAGATGGCATCCTCTCCACAGTTAAATCACATTTCCTCGAGAACCCGACATTCCCTCCCACGGTGGTGCGACTAGGATCATGTTCTATGCAGGATGTGGAAGCCTAGTCAAAATTCCCGATACCCAGCTATCTGTCGGAGCTCTCTGTCCCATTGACGAGAGAACAACAAACTCTGGGGGGGGGATATCTCCATGTAATTCCGGACTATGTCTTAGCCCGGCTTTTCTCTGAAATTGCTGCAGAGAAAGGCACAAATATTGTGGGTCCCCGGTCGTGAATCTATTTCTTGTTATAACCATAATACAGACGGTAATTCTCGACACATGCCACGCCGGTGGCATGGGACGGGATTTCGGCAAAGGCCGGGCTGCTCGGTATTTGTTCCTCCAGAGCTCGATACTCTCGTTTGGAAATCCAACAACGAAGTGGAACACTCTCACAGCATGTGGTCCCCGAATGCCGAATCCCACGTCCTGCTGGCAGCGTGTCACCAAGCCGAAACGGCGGGAAATCATCTTCACTGATAGCACATTTCATGGCCGGTTCACGGAGAGCCTCGTCACCTGGCTACACCGTGTTTCCCTCGAAACCACCACTTATTCAGAACTTTTGAATCGTCTTCCAATTTGGTCTGGGCAGACGCCATACTGCGGCGGCAGGAACCTGGATAAACTTGTGTTCAATGGGAACTATTCCGCGACCGGGCGTAGAATGTCCCCATTGTGACTGCAGACGTCCCCCGACCCCGAGAGGGGAATCTTGCAGTCTTGCTTGGTAGACATCGGTGCCATGGAGGGCGTTATTTCTGGGACCGAGTTTTCGGTTCACGTCGAGGATAACAGCATTCTGTGCACACTCACCGCGCATTCCGTCATGGTCCATGAGACGATACTCGTCTCAAAAAGCACGAAGCCCGTCGATATTCCCGCGATGTCGCGCGTGGTAGTGTCAGATTGGAAGGAGGATCCGATGGTCTTACAAGTCTACACTTACCCCGACTTTCCCTACGCGTCCGATCTATTCCCCAAGACAAAAATAATTCGCCAGCAGAAGGGGCGGAAGTTCTTGCAAGCGCAGTCACCCGAGACGGCAGACATTGTCATGTGAAGTGTTGGGGACGCCATCTTTATCGAGCGGTTAACAAGCACAATTATCGAGTGTGGTTGCGAGACACGCCTCACGCTCAAGGAAAACAATGCTCACCTCCCCGCGGTCGTCGATGGCATTGCACACTTTTACTACTTCCTGGAGCGCCACCATGGTAGCGCACCGCTTGTTGGCGTTGGACTTGAGATGCACCGCCTTTTGGGTGAACATCCTAGGCGTACGCAGGATCTTAGTGTCGGGGATAATGGGAACATGATTGTGCAGCACCAAGCGCGGTTCTCTTTCGATGCGGAGGCCAAGTATGGGTTCACGATAAGGAACACATCTGAGGAGGATTTGTTCCCATATCTTTTTTATTTCGATCCTGTGAACTATACGATTGACGTGAGTGACATCCTCCTAGATGGAGAATCGAAGCTTACCATTAATTAGTGCTGGTATTCCCCTGATCGCCGGCACGAGCCTCCACTCTATAGGCGAAGCGGAACAGTCACAATCGGCATGGGAAACGAGCGTGCATTTGAGTTCGCGCTACCCTCTCACAGCGAGCAGAGTTCCGGGTTCCTGAAAATGTTTGTGTCCACACAGCATCTCGACCTCGAGTGGATCCAGCAGAGGATATCTCCCTTTGACCCGACTTTCGAAGGGACAGGTCGGCTCGAGGTAAGCCGGGAGCCTTTGGAGATGGTGTCCGACCTGAAGTGGGACGCCCTTCTTGTAATCCTCACAATGTCACGCAGTTTGTAGCCAATAATATTCTTTCGCACGCCGCTGGTTCTGGCTTCGTTGAAGAAGCCGCATAGTCAAAATGCAACCGTGGTTCGCCGATTGATCCGAGGCCTGCCGTGCCCGCCATTATTTACAACTCTGCGTTCGGCTTGTTTCCGGCATTTGCCGCCTCTACTCCCACCAACTCACCCTACCTCGTCCGCCACATGTTCACGAAGGAACCACCACGCGACAACGGAAACATTGCCGTACACGCGCAGCGCGCAGCCCCGCGACGGCCACTCTGCATCAGAATTTTGGGGCACGCGGACGACTACGCCGCGCGGCCTGGTCGTGGCTCCGAAGTCATACACCATGTCTGGCACCACGAACGGGTCTTCCCTTCCAATACCTACACCCCCCCTCGATCCTTTGTCCACATATTAATTCTCTAATTCTCAGACTGATAACTCCCTCAACGTCGCTCTTGAGGTTGGATCAATGTTCTTCTAGCGTTTGAACTCCAAGTGTCTTTCCACCACCTTCGAACCTCTGCGCGTCAAATCGACGCCTTTGGGCCCCAAATTGTTGTGAGCGATCATCTCCTGCCCACCTCATAGTTTCTGAGCAGTGTTAGAAAGTTCAAACGATGTTTCAACCGAGCTCTCTCATTCAAGTTTCCAGAACAGAGATAAATGCGGTTAAGTTGGAACTTCACCAACAAACAGCTTGATGGTGTATCAATTATACGTTCTCCTCCAGTACGTCTCTACAAATCATGTGAAAGGGAGTTCCCCGAGGTCAGGTATGATATGGCGTTGTTTCTTTTTAGCCAACTCCTCTTAACAACTGCGATAAATCCACTTAAGTTGGATACGTAGGAACAGCCTGGTGGTGTACTGATTACATATCCTATGAGAATCATCAAAAATTTGATTTATGAGGAAGCACCCCCGTTCGATTCGGGGCCAGGCCGTGTTCCAAACTTGAAGACTTTTGTTTTTTGTTTTTCTGTTTCAAACGAAGGTGATCCTTCGAGCTACGGGATAGGTACTTATAGATACGGACAAGACATGTGAAGGCCTGGGGGTGTAAGAGTACGTCCTGTGACACAAACCACAATTCGTAGGTTGAGTGAGGAAGCTCCCGGTTCGATTCGGGGTCAGGCCGTAGCATTTGTAATTGCCTCTTTTTGTTCGCTTTCTTTTACTTTTTTAGCCGCGAGCGCTCGTCGTCGAGTGCTATCTCAACAAACCCACCTCGGAGGACTCGCTCTTACCGGCGGCCAAAGACAGCAGCCCAGCAGAACATCAAATCGACACATGAAGGATCATTTTATGGAAGATCTGTCGTACGATACGTATATACATGTAGGCAGTGGAGAAATTCGGAAGGACGCCGCTCACAGCAGAACTACGCCGTTTGAGCGCCACAGGAACGCCGTCACAACGAAACTCCACTCATAATCAGGCCCTCAACGCCCTCATGACCCCAAAACCCGCGCGCGCCGCTCGGCTGGCCTTGTATCGTCTTGGCGCCGAGCCATGGCTCAAATGTTTCCGGACGCAAACCCCGAGCAGCGAAGGGGGCGATCGAGCGCGAAGCTGCTTCTCGATCGCGATGATGGAGAAAACTTCGCGCCGGAGGTGCAGTGCACGGGCGCAGTACCCTCAATCGACGTAGTCTGGAATGCACAGGGGGGATCGCTTGGGCAAAGCGTGTCCGCAGGAAGGAAGAGGGAGGAGGAGAGAATCAGAGTGATACGAAGGAGCAAAAAGGACGCACAGTGTTAAGGAGGAAGATGTCGATATCGCTGGGCGCAGCGGGCGGCTGCGGCGCGGACATTCGTCAGCTACAATCCATCGTGGACACGGGAAAGGGTGGGAGGTATAGAAAGAAGACGTACCGCAATCTGAACTAGTCCTCCCCGGTGGGTAACGTTCAACCGCGAGTACGTCATGGCTTGAGGAAGTGGGCGGGGGGGATGGTGGTTGCCGGCATGTAGGTGAGGTCGCTCATGCCGACGATCTTGTGGCACGGGCGCAGGCGCGAAGGTGGGCAAAGAAGTGCTGTCCTCAGCTGAGGGACATCGCCATCCACGTTGATGCATCGTGCGCAATCGGCGCGGCGGCGGTAGCCTTCGACTGGTCAAACGGTGTCATGGTGGTGTCGGTCGTGGGGCTGGCGAGCGCCGCGGGGAGCTGTCGCCGAGCTCGTGCTGTACACCTGCTTCGCGAGTGCAGGCTGAGGCGGGCTGAAGGCGGGCACCTCCGAGCTGGGTTCCGCGGGCGCGTCGATCGCGAGCAGGATGGCAGCAACAGCGGCCCCGGCCCCAGACTCCGATGCTGATGCGTGCGTCAGTACTTAGCAGCTTCGAGGACATCGACACACCTTTAGGTTGCCCTTCCGTAACCCGCCCGCAGTTCGTACACTGCTGATTTGGAGAGGGCCCGAGTGCTGCCAGCCAAAGGTGCAAGAGGACATCATTGGACGAGTGGAGGAGAGTGCGATTGAACCAGCCGGCGACACCCGGGATGATCCGATATTTGAAACTCCGCTTTCCTCAATCTTCCGCACGATTCCAAAACGATTCCTCTGAATCATCTCGACGTCCTCTTGGCCCCTCGAACTGCCGAATTTCTGTATCAGATACAACTTCCTGGCCAGAACCCACCCAGAACAGTGCATGCGACTTGCATATAACTCAAATCGACGCCCTATGAAAGAGCTCTCGCGGCCGCCAAATTTCAAGCTTCAAATAACGACTGTCCGGTGAATTTCCTCTTCGCGCCGGAAAGTTACAGCTCGATGTCCGTCTGCCGCGCAATGCTTTACAATTCAATGCCTCTCCGCACAGCGGAAACTGGAACTTGAAGTATCTAGAAGCCCATTCCGCCGGCGACGCAATTTTCTCCCTCTCTCGTGAACAGCGTGGAGTCGCCAGTTATTTGGCTCCTTCGCCGCATACGCGCGCTCGCGAAGTTCTACACCTGCCAAATACCCACCACGCATTTCTGCCCATACACGTGGGTCCGCGCCCTGCGAGTCCTTCCCAAGATTCCTTCTCCTGACGCTGAAGAAGATCGACGCATTTGGGCGATGTCTTTTACCCCTCAGGTCGGAATCTGCAATGGATGTCAACAATATTCAATGAACCAATCGACCCTCATACCGTGAATGGCCCCGACAATTTCGTATGTACTCCCACTTAGTTTCCTCTACGGCACGCAGACTTCTCGCGGACAGATAGTTACACTCACGGCCTCTTCACAAGTCATTTTCTCGAGTAGCGGAATTTATCTCAACCTCCAATGCGATCTCGTGACAGTTCATCGGCGCTCGTAGGGAGACCTTGGTTCGTTTCCTTCTGTGAATCATTGGCGTTAGCCCTGCGTGGCGACTTCTCTTGTTCAATCTCGGTTTTTCAGAATGCTACATCTTTGCGGGATCCTTGTGCAACTTCCCGCGATTCCGGTTGATCATCTAGTGATAGACAAATGGCAAATCGAATGTGGATACAACACATTATTGAAGCTACTTAGGGACTGGTGATATGATACAAAGTAAGAGGACCAACATGAGCAAGGGCAGCGCTACGCGTTGCCTGAAGAGTGTGGTATACATGATGAGTGAATTAAGCCGGTTTCAAGTTGTTCTGTTTGTCGAACCGGCGATTGATGCCCCCGAGAAGTGCTTTAATCAGTCCGTCTGCGGTGACGGGATTCAGCATCGAGTACGGCGTCGTGTCGACGATATCCTGCACCAGCACGGTTAGGGACTGATGTCATAATGGGAATCGAACATACTTGGATATCGCCTAGCTTGTGCAAGTCGTCGTCGAGTTCTTTGAGGGCTCGAGTCGCCGCAGCGTCGTTCCCTATTTGGACGAACTGGATTCCAAGCTGGTTGGGGCGTTCAGCGGCTGGCGTCAAACTAGCGAGGTGCGTGTCATGCCTGAGTTATGCAAAGGTTCGTCATCTTCTTGAGGCGTTTCCCGGCGTCCACGATTACTTCCTTGGGGTCGTCCGCTAATGTATGAGTATTAAGACGGGGAGAGTAGAGTTCGACGGAATGATATCAACGCACTGGCTTCGCCGTCAGTGATAACAATGAAATTCACCGGCTTGATTACTTCTTTCCTGAAAAGTTTCTTCCTCAGGGGTGTGCCATCCGGCTGGATCTCAGCACTCTCTAATTTCGTAAGGTACAGTTTCAAAAGTTGGTCCAGCCGTTTTCCGGTAGGTGTCAAACCGGTTGGCTGTATGCTGTTGAACACGGCTTTCACGTCTGCAGAAGACTGTGTATGTTTGTGTTAAATCCAATCATCGGTAGGTTGAATGGACGACCCACCCTCATATTCAGTGCTTCCTTCGTGCTATTCAGAAAATAAATATCGATTCCATCCTTATCGTATTTTTGTGCGGTCTCTGCCAGGGCCTGGAACGCCTGTCCGGCCTGAAAAGCAAAATGAGTGGGGCGAGGCGACGTGGAGGCACAATAACATACCTCGTCCCAGCGTGTCACACCAGTCTTGGTTCGAGGAGCGACATGGAAGATGAATCGTCCACGAGGATGACCGTATCGTACTTTCTCAGAATGTCTAAGGCATCCTCGAGCTCCTCATTCCGCATGGGCTCTTCAGAGGACGTTAGTCATGAATTTACCATAATGAATCAGTATGTGCACACTGTGGAGGGCGGTACTTGGCGGATGATTCAGTTCGCTGGGTCGCCACCAGTGTCGTATGATGGTGGCGGCATGTCGCGCGCGGCCGCTGAGCGACTGCAGCTACGACTGAAGCCGGCAGACGGAAATGAGCTTGGGGATGTCGTCATCGGAGGAGGAGAATCTTGCATGTTTAGGAGCTAGAGACGAGGCTTGAGTACTTTGCAGTGAGTGGCACAGTGGTGAATCGACGGCCCTTTTTTGATCTGTGAGCGCTGTCCGCTACCGCCTATTTTGGGAGTTTGCAAACTATATTAATGCATCCACAATGAATTTTCGATTCCTCAGGACTTGAAAACCGTCGCAGGCAATCTCTGACGGTTTAAGTGTGCGTCGGACAAGCATTTATGGCAGATGCAAAACTGTTGAGAAATCATTTGCGTTGGACGATTGGGTCTCACTGTTCATAAAAGGGACAGAGACCTCAGGCACGACCCACAAAGCCGAACGGCCGCTACCTGCGGAGACAGGAAAGGAGCCAAGCGTGCAGACAAGGCGTCCTGCCGCACCATAGTGTTCGTTGAACTGGGCCTGCCGAGCTGATCCGATCTTTCAAACTCCGCTTCCTCGATCTCCCGAGTGATGGGTTGAAAACAAGTTCAACATCTTCCCTAAATCGACTTGGACCCGAAATCTTTGGCCCAGAACTCGAGCGCAACTCGAAAACGGATGTCCTAACTCAGGGCTGAGAAGCTCCACACAATTTCCCATCCCAAGTTTTGACGGTGCGGACATGCTCAATCCTTGTTTATGCGCTGCCGGCGTCTGATCCTTCCCGCAGTAAATCTATGCCGGTCGCGGATCCAACAGGATGGAGTCATCTCCTGCTTGTTCATTGCGTTGCTCATTTGTCTATTTTGCGCGCTGCTCAATGGCTTTGCGGATGCACAAATTACAACCGGCCGATGCGCCGAATGGATGCCTCTGGAGGATTGTGGCGTGCCTCCCTTGAGGTCGAGTAATACTTATGTCCTCCTCGCCTTAGCTAGCGGAGCTCTAAATCCGGCACGCATCTCTGGAGGCGACACCCGCCGCTTATCCATACTCTGCACAGAAAACACAGAAATCCACAATGCAGTAGTGGGCACAGGATACTCAGACTTCAGTAATTCGGGCGCTCGACTCGTGGTAAGAATTCAGTCTGTACGTCTCAGTTTCAATTCACTCTCTTCTTAGCACGCAGACTTCTCGCGGGGACAATACTCTTTTTGAGATCAACCTTGTTTATCTCGGTGTTCAAACAAGGTTCAAACAGAACAAAATTTTAACAGCGATTGACGTTGAGACGCGCGTTGTTTAAGCAAACCTAATAGGGTTACTGTCTTAAACACCCTCTTGTGCGTCGTTCGGAACGTGGCCCTGCGAATCCCCAACTCCACTGGGTGTGGCTTGGACTCCGCACGGGATACGTACTTCTATGTTCCAATTTCCTTCCACTTTTTGCTTCCCGATCTTGCAGCAGGGTGAAGGCGCTGCGCGCGCCTGTGACGACCCTGGGGCGGGTTTGCGCGCTTCAGTCTGATGGGGTATTTTTACGATGCGGCGTGATACCTGTTGTAGCGTCGATGCTGGACGTAGCATCGATGGAGTCTGGACCCGTCGATTGCAAATCAAGGTTTTTTTTCTGCGTGCTACATCACTCCGCTTCGTCTTTCTCTGTACCTAGCCTCGTCTGGCTATTTCCCCTTTTTTGATTTTGCGACGAACGCGCTCGAGCCGCTCGCGATGATGGAGGCGGAGTGGTTTCGACTGATGCGGACAGTGGTTATTTTGGCGCGAGTCCGTGCGCCGCTTGCATTCACTGTATAGTGAGAGCATAGGTTGACGCGGAGGGGTTCCCCCGAAACGGCTGCTCAACCAAACCGAATTTTTAATCAACTGAAAACCATACTGGGAAGATGCCTCGCAACCTCGGGCGAGAGATCGAAGGATTAGGTTGGCAAAAAGACAACTATATTTCGGTGTTACAGCCTTTCTGTACACCGTCAAGTCATAACCCAGATGACGGCTATTGAGGAGGAAACTGTTCAGGAAACTAGGTTGATATTTGGAGACTGTAGAGATAGGATGAGTCTGCACCAGATGAAGAAAGAAATGAACCGCGGCCCCATGCGAGCTGGTCGGCCCGTAAGCGCTGACCGAGCGAGCAGGGCCGCCAGTTTAAATTTATTCCTCAGACTATTGACCGTGAAATAATGAAAAATGGAAAGATGGTAGCGGGCCATGCCGCTTGTCGGCCTTACCCGCTTTATTTCAAACTCCACGCGTAGCCCAATGACATCAAACGAGTTGTGCCAGTCTGCCTACGGCATAGTGCTTGCACTAAAGAATTGCCGTGGCAGACTGGTTACGAGTCTAGTAGTGACCGTTAGATTTAGCCCAGGGCATTGGAATGGTAGTCTTGATGTCGTCTTGATTAAGTCTTTAGCCCAGGATCTTTTGCCGATTGCACAGAGTTCAACATGAACGTCGAGTGCCGCGCGAGCAAGGTCTTTTTTTCCGAGGCCAAGGAAGTAAACAAGGTGTTTCAAGACCATAAGGCGCCTTCGAACTCGAACAAGCATTATCCCAGTCTCCGTGAATAGAGGCATGATCATGGAGCACGAGTAGAGATTCAGCATGTGGCGGAGAAATCGAATTTGAACTTTGGCTAGTTGTTCGACGTGCACGTCCTCGCTGTCGGAGGAAATTTTGCACCCATGTAGAAGATGGCAGTCCAGCCATGTATTCTGGTGTTGTCAAATCAGAATCTCAGACTTGTAAAAGCAAACCACAGGTTAGACATACTCAACGAGGGAGAACCGGAAGCCGATACAGGTGTGCGGGCCCACGAAGAAGATGAGGAGGTTCGCCCAGACTCCAGGGATGGTGCTGGCGGCGTCGGGGATTTTTTCCCACCGCCCTAGTCTTTTCGATGAGCTGTCAAGAGTGCATTTGCACGAGCAATGCTAATACGCACTTGAATTCGCTGGCATCCTCCCCTGATATCCTTGGACATATTGAATTTATTAATGGCTAGGATGGGGACGTGAATCAGCTGTCCTTTGGTTTAACATGCAGTCCTCCCACTTTTGCTGATGTCACGGTAGTGTTGTTGAGCTAGTACTCCGCAAGCAGCCTCAAACCCGCAAGGAAATTGGATGGGTTATTCTGGGCTCAAAATTGTAACGAGGATAATATTTTCTTACAGGCTTGATCTTCTTGAGACTCGATACAAAACTTTACCTTGACGCTCCACAACTTCAACCGGACAGTAATATTATAAGACTCAGTAAATTGAAACCTAGATACGGTAGGTCATGACCAGGTTGATAGCCGTGTTAATTTTCACCACAGCAAATTAATGGCAGCATGCATATGTAGTGGCCGTGAGTGAGGCCTCGTTGTGACCAGCGGGGTTATCTCCTCCTCCTCCTTCATCGTACTTATACATACATACAAGTTTGTTTTCGAGTCCAGTTGCATTACGATTTCGATTAGGCTGTGGACCCCGCAGCCTCGCTCGTGCCACCCTCGTCGCTGGCAGCCGGAGCCAAATTCTTCAACCCCAGGTTATACAGCCGACAGCCCGTGCTCTCGAACGTCCAGTCCCGCGGGTTGGAGCTGGCGGGCAGGTGCTCGTACCCGTACCCCTCCTCGGAGCGCAGGCCCATGCGAACGCGCGCGTCGTATCGGTCCGGAACGTCGTAGACCGTCGCGTAGGGACACTCACATTCGCCCTCCTCCTCCTCCTCCACATTCTGCTCCTGAGCCCCACTCTCAAGTAGGAGTTGAACAATGTCGGTGGAGCCGTTCCTGTCCGCTGCTTGCAACGCGTTACCGTAGTATCCGCCCGCCGCGTTGACGTCAGCACCTTTCTCGAGCAGGAGGCGGACAATGTCTATCCGACCTCTTGCGGACCCGGCCTGAAGGGCGTTGCCATGATGTCCGCCTACTGCATTGACGTCGGCGCCCTTGCGGAGTAAGAGTTGAACAATCTCCGTGTGGCCTTTTTCTGTTGCGGCCTGCAACGCGCTACCGTGATATCCACCCGCCGTGTTGATGGCGGCGCCCTCGTTGAGGAGGAAGCAAACGATCTCCAATGTGCCTGCTGCGCACGCGGCTTGCAACGTGCTACCGTAGTATCCACCCGCCGCGTGGATGTCGGCGCCTTGATCGAACAAGAAGCGGGTAGTTTCCAATTCACCTGCCGCGCAGGCGACGTACAACGCGCTACCGGTGTCTGAATCCGAGGCGTTGATATTGGCGCCTTCGGCGAGCAGGAGGCGAATGGTTTCCAATTTGCCTCTTCGGCAGGCAGCTTGCAACGCGCTGCCAGGGTATTCATCCGCTATGTTGACTTCGGCGCCCTTGTCGAGGAGGAAGCGAACGATTTGTGTGTGGCCATGCTCTGACGCCATTGCCAACGGATTGCGGCCCCAATTGACGCTGGCACCTTTCTCAATCAGTAATCGAACCATATCAGCATGCCCATGATACGAAGCCACTCCGAGAGCGGAAACTCCTTCGGCATATTGTGTTCCTGGGCCTGCCCCGGTGTCCAGGAGGTATTTTGCTATCCCAAGTAAGTTTGCAGATGCAGCGACCCACAGGGGTGATGCGTGGGAGGGCCAGGCATAAAAGCTCCAAGGGACAGGAACTCGCAAACCACGCCAAACGGAGTGCCATTCGAAGGCTCGTTCCAAGAATTTTATAATCATGTCTCTGAGTGGCACCTCTGGCTGTCCTGCAGCATGCAAAAGACAGTGACCGCAATATTCAAGGAGTTTATGCCGCGAGCCATGTCTATATGTTGTGAAGCGACGTAATCCCTTTCCATGTTGACGTGACAAAGTGGGCATCGCAGAGGCTTTGACTTCATGGAATGCCAAATATGTTAGCAATAGGCGAGTGATATATGTGTGTGCGTCGGGGAAGAGACCGTCCAAGTAGAGCTGGGTGGTAAAATGGACGAGCCGAACCACGGAACTTCGGTCGTCGACAATAACGAGCCCGGCACAAACTGCCAAGACAATGCTGATTTCCGGACGATTATCGGGATCAAGCCTTGTCGATCCCGGTTCAATGGCCAGGGCTTCCTGAAGTTCTGCTACCGTCAACACTCTCTTTGCATTTGCAACCCAAGTTAGAGTTGCGAGCGCAAGCTCTTTTTCACCCGCATTCTGTTGATTGATCCGCTCCATGGTGTCCTTGTATGCAGCATCCAAGTCCCGGGGTAGCTTCTCGAGAGCACCTTGGACCAGTTTTATGTTGAGCTGCATCGTGAGGGACTCGATGTGAAGTTTGGCAAGGAGGAACCTGATAATTAGGTTTCAGCACGATGGCAAGAATAAGACCCATAGTACTTACATTCCATCGACGGTTCGTACAATTTTTGAGATGATTTCTTCCTGTAGTCCAGGCCACGTTCGAGCATGCAATGAGAGCCTCTCAGAATTCTGAATTCGCTGGTCGACATATTTTCGAATGTCCGCGTCTGACCCCCGTATCTCCAGTTCCCCAAAACCCAGGTGCAAGACTGCGTCAAGATCGATGTGGGGACGCGACGTAAGCATCAAGCTGACAGTGGAGTCCAGTGCGGTAAGATGCTTGAGCAAGATCCTGCGCTGGTCTTCAGGGTATTCGTCCAGGGCATCGACAACGATATAGACCTTCGACCATTCGCCGACTACCAAGCACAGCACATCGTGAATTTCGGCGAGTGAGGGCCGGGTACGCTTCTCTGAATGCCTCTGATGCAGCTTCTGCACCATGGACTCGGCGGGCATAGGTTTTCCAAATACGAGTTGTCTCCAGAGACCAGCGAGGAGATTAGAGGGAGTCTGTATCTGGGTTTCCTTGTGGTTGAGATAGATACACGCTACTGCGGTATTCCCGCTGCGCGAGCCCGACTCGAGATAGTTAACGACCACGGATCTATCAAGCTTTCAAACTCGCGAAATGAAGAAAGCGGGACGATGCTCACGAGAGTACGGTTTTTCCGGCGCCAGCTATGGTTCTCGAGGTTAGGAAAGCCAGGGAAGACACAGATCCCGACACATACGCATTCCGCGACACCACAAAATTTCGCCCGAAGAAGCTTCCCATTGTTTGAAATGCGAATCTTCAAGGAGCCAATCCCCGGTTCCCGGCTCTCGTGCACGGAAAATATCGTCTTGTCGCTCGAAAAAATTGATTGGTGATAGCCAATCGATTATTTTCGTCCGGTCCATCTCCTGTTGGAATTCATGTCTGTATTAAGTCAGCTTTCAACGAATGCATCGCTTTCGAGAAGAACTGACACTTCACGCCGGAATTGATTGAGATGCTTGCCATTTTCGCCCTGTGCTATCTGGATATCCTCCACACGTTTTTTCTGGACCCACGAATTGTGAGGGGATGATACGGGTGAAATAGCGGGATCTTTACGGTGAACCTATCCCCAAAGAATTTCAGCCGTTCCGAGCGTAAGTCCAGCTCGGGACCGAATTCGCCGCGCTTGATCGTACGAGTGAACCTGCCACTGTCGTCGAATCTGATGACGAGATTTCGTGTGTCTTCCAACAGACTGGGACAATGGGAAATGATGGATATGGACAGGAAATCACTCACTCCGCATATTCTTTCAGGTCTGATACAAAGCGGCCAATGTCATCCCCACGGTTGCTCTTCTTCAAAAGAAGAATTGCTTCACTGATGTCCCGGGCAAGGGCAGCGAGCTTGTTCACGAGTTCGTCCCGTTTCCCGTAATTATCTTGGGTTTTCTGTGGAGACAATAAGCAGACCAGTCGTGGCATCGATTCCTAAACGGCCAAACCTTGTAAACCTCGACAAACTGCGATAGAATTGCCCCGATAGGTTCAAGGAAAGGAACCGATTTCACGATTTTCCCAACCTGCTGTACGATTTCCAATGCAGCAGAGAGATTGGACACGACGGAGGCGCTTGTTTCGGGCCCTTTCATGGTAGGTGGCTAATTAGTATGGGTCATGCGAAGCCGACATAAAGGTACCTGACGGTCGGAATGTAGAGCAGTTTTCGGCATCCTTCTCCATATCTGACTCTGCGGCGACCGGGAGCGATGTGTAATCATTCTGTGCGTCGCCATTATCCGTCCGATTGGGCTATGCACGGACATTGGTTAAGTAAGTGTGGTCATCATTTAAAAGGCCTCACCGTTAAATCCACGCCCCTTCCATCTGAGCGCCCAGACGGCCCCGCCCCCATCTCTGCACTAATACTAGTGTTGCCTTGGCGAAGAATCTCATACACTGAAATCATACAGAGTATGGGTAGAACCACGAAGAACTGTGAAATCCAAATATCTATCTCACCTTTTGATTCGCTCTGTCCTGAGCAATACTTCAGTAGTGCTTCAAACGTCCATTCCTCCTTCAACAGTTGCTCGTCGGAACGAGGCCAGCGGTGCTGCTGATACACCTGGACAATCAATACTTTGCCCTCATCCATCACACTGAACAGACGGACTCGGTGTTGGTGTAAATCCCGGCAGTGGTAGACGGACGGACTCACAGCAATGAGGGAACCTGGACAGAAATTTCATACTTTGCACCTTTCGATGCAACTTCGCGAAGGCGGATAGGTAGGTCCTGGGTCGCCCCAATTTTCACTGACAACACCACTCGTAGCTTCGTGGGTCTGGCGCGGGCGACACGGATTTCTTGGACTACGTGTCAATCTTTGGTCGTCATTTTGAATGCCAACTCACCGGCAATGTGCACGATGGAACTGCAGACCCTCGTCAGATAATCCATCGGCCAGAAATGTGATGTACCTTCTGTTTGCAAGCATGCTAGCAGCATTCATGGTGTGAGGGCAAGCCACGAGGCGGTGTTGATTTCGGTAATCGGGCCGAAGCTGTTGGTTAAATGAGGCTCATCGCATATTTAAATAGGTCCGTCCTGAGGCAGTGACAGTCACTGGACTCAGGCAGCTGATCAAGTGTCCATTGAACTGAACAAAGCGGCAACCATCACTCTCGAAAAGAGTTTCCGGCGCTGGCGGCCTATGGCGGTACCGCTCAACTTTCTATCCACCGACTAAGCGACCCGTGCGACCGTGACCAATGCCCGCAGAATGCGGCAAAAAAATTGTCAGTCTGGGCGTTATTCTGAATAATGAGAAATACAATCCCATGCGGTCCGCGCCCGGTGCTATAATATGTGGGTGACCTTGGATTTGGACGCTAATTTCTTGCACAACATGCATTTCTGAGTCCTCCCGTGTCTGTCGTTCGTTTTCCTGCTTGGGGAAGCATACACCTCGTTCCACGACTTCGGCATTCCACCCTCCAATGCTACCGTCGACGTCAAGGTATTTAATCCCGGAAACGGCATCCTCAGGAGCAGTACCCACGGGTTTGTGCTCCCCGTCCTTCCTGGACGCGAATCCGTCAAGTTCCCGCTGTTTGCCTTCCTCGTAGAGCACAAGCAGACTCAGAAACGTCTCATGTTCGATCTCGGGCTCCGGAAGGACTCATTGAACTTCGTTCCCAGTATTGCTGGCCTGTTCTCCTCCGGAGTGGCCACAATGGACAGACCCGAAGATATTACCGAACTGCTGCAAGACGGAGGGATTCCCTTCACGATTGACAAAGTCATTTGGAGCCATTCCCACTTCGATCATATTGTTCGTAAAATTCATCCAGTGCCTTGAAATTGAATCTAAACAAGATTCAAGGGAGACATGTCCAAATTCCCAAATACCACAGGGCTCGTAATTGGGCCTGGGACGGACACCTCGACTTTCCCGGAATTTCCCAACGCTGCATTCTCGCGTGAGTTTTTCTGTCGCTTGTAGCGTGCTGCCAGTTCATTGTATATATAGCGGGCACAACATCACCGAACTAAATTTCGTTGAATCGCGTCTTACCTTCAGCGGCTTGAAGGCAATTGATTGGTTTAATGACGGAAGCTTCTATCTCCTGGACACGTCTGGGGTGAGTGCTCCTGTATGCATATCTGGTAGCAGTTTCTCATCCAGCGCAAACCATAGCACCACCCAGGTCACATCACCGCCCTCGCGCGTGTTACCCCCACCTCCTTCATCACTCTTGGTGGAGACACTTTCCACCACGCTGGAAAGGCGCGCCCCCGACCCCAGTTCCAGGTGAACTTCCCCTGCCCCTAGGGCTCTCATCCGTTCCCGTTTTCGACGGGTCAACGGGCCGTTTCTACGGGAACGGCCCCGTCCGTAGAAGATTGACTAAGATGTATAGACGGGACGGGTACGGAACGGGTGAAACCGTAAACGGGCAACTCGTACCCGGGTCGACGGGTCGAGGTGAAGATGACTTAATGCGGGATGGATTTTGGGTCAAATCGGCTTCGGCAAAAACTCGGGGGTGTTTTGGCGCGGTGAGGTGATCCCATCGGAGTTGAAATCAGCGTAGGGACTCCTGGGAATGGCCTCGACGGAACAGGTACGGGACGGGTGACGCCAAAAACAGCCGTAGAGACCCGTTCCGTCGAACGGGACGGACGGGTTAGAGTCCGCACATCTACTGGAAGAGACCAAGACGTCCATCTCAACCGACTACTTCTGGTCCCAGAGGTCGCGCGAAGGCGTGTTCGACATGCGCTCCCGCGCCTGGCAGTTCTTCGCAGTCTCGGACTTCCCGGGCTCGTTCTACGCCGACCCGGTGACGTCCCAGGTCTCGCTGGAGAAGCTGGCGACGTTCGATGCGGACCCCGACTTTTTCATGATTGTTGCGCACGATATCAGCTTGAGGTCATCCCTCCCGTACTTGCCTGCGTCCCTCAATAACTGGAAGGCGAGCCATCTGAAGGAGCTTACGGTGTGGAATTTCGTTGAAAAGGCGAACCCTGCTTTTATATTCAGTCCCACGTAGGTGGCACCATAATAATCAGACAGTGAATCTGATTTAGTGAGAGGGTACTACCGTAGACTGGTATTCCTGGTCCATTAATATTAATGCTTCTCTTTCGTATCTAGAACTGCATTTATTACATGTTTTACTTGTCAACCCTCTGGCTCGAGCTCAGTGTCATCGGTCAAGGACTTTGCCGCCCAGACCAATGCTCGGAAATGGCGCGCCTTGCGTCCGGATGAAGGTTCCGTTGCGCGGTTAGACATGGTTTCTACCATGGTCCCCATTGACGAGGAATCCGCTGTTGACGGTGAATCCGGTGTTGGTCGATGACGGCGTCGGAGTGGCATTAAACTTCTTGAAAGGCGCCAAAATGCACCGGCGAGGGGAGTGCGGCACGGGCAGTCCAGGTGCCACAATGGAAACGAGGTGAGGAGGGAATATATTGCCACAACGATGGCCAAAAGTATCGCAGCCACCGCTGCGATGCCAGACTTGATCGGAATGAGGAAGGCAACAAATCCGGCGAAGAAGAGCAAGAGTGATGCATGGAGAAGGAGTAGGATGACATCCACGACGGTGTGCATGTTGAATCACTTCAGTCCATAGTACAGATACGAGAAGATGCGTGCGCGGATGACCGGAGCTGAGCCCCTGTCTGCCTTGTGCAGGAAATCGCGGGCCCACTGTTCGAGGAGAGTCGCGATGAGGGCGCAGGTCAAGCTGAGACTGAGGCTAATGCGCTGGAGACCAGCGATGTAGCCGGTGGGGTGAAGGCAGGCGGTGACTGTGTAACAAATGTGCTCTCATTGGCAGCAGCAGCCGATTACTGAGATATTTGTGTGAGGATCTGCACTGTGGAGTCGCCAGGGTCTTGCACAAGAGTCTTGTAGCTCTCGACGATGAATGTTGTGAGACTAGCGGAGAAAAGACCCGCCTTGCATTCATCAAAACCATCAGCCATCTATCGTGATTTTGCAGCGGAGTGCACGCACAAATATTAGCATTCCTTCCATGTCACTCTTCCAGCTCTCGATCACTGCAGGGCCTTGTCGTATTTACGGCCTCCGAGGCATACACCGCCCAAAGCTTCGCGGCGGCGCCTTCCTCCCTGGGATCGTTAGCTGGGTTATTTTGAGTGCGCGTTCTCCTAGGCAGCTGAGACAGGCCGACGTGCCATCTCAACGATGCATGGGCCCTCTCCTTGTCTGACTTGAATGACATGGTCGTCGTTGACAGAACTCGAATGCTCGGCGATCATCCCATCATCACTCGTGTCAGTCAAGTGATGTCCGGGGGTCAGAATTTAACACTTTCCAGTACAGATATATGCTGACACTATGCCACAATGTGGGCTCAGAGAGTGGGTCCGATTCCCAGAGATCCGCGCCTTGTGCAGTTTTAAATTCGAGCCTTGTTCGAGTCCCAATTTCGCGAAGGTTACGCAAACTTTGTTGGTTTACCATCATTAGTTTTTCCACAAAAGCGTCGCGGCGAGTAGGTAATATCTGTAGAGCACCGCGTGAGGGCTGAACTGAACTGAACTGAAAACAGGCGTAGCCGAGGTGATCCGGTATTTCGAACTCCGCTTCCTTAATCTTCCGGAAGCGTCCGGCGTGCTTTGAATTTTCTTCTCTGCCTTCACCTCGATCGCGCGCGCTAAATCTACCGAGAGGATAATTCGGCGTGGCACCAAAGTGCCCCCCATTACTATTCCTGCACGGATGAACTACGCCTTGAGACTTGACGTACACTTGATGGTCCCGGCAAAACTGTTGAAGTCTTTCCTTCATAACAACCTCGGGCCCGCCTCTGCCTTCTGTTGGAAATATTCCGGGCTGGACCGGAATTGGTTGCGAGCAGCACGGAGCTCGTGATCATCGTCGGATGGCACGGACCAATTTATGTAAGCCTTCCATGATATTCTATCACTTTGTATCTGTGGACGCCATCCGTTTGCCTACGTACGACCACCATGTACATGTAGGACAAACGTATTCTACCTCTTTGTTTGCTGGTTCTCTCTCTTGTGCTTGCCACCCCATAGCCTTGCTGGGATTATTTCAACACCTTCGTCGTCCTTCATTTGCTCCTAATCCTGTCATCGCTTTCGCAGACCTCTTTTATTGTGATTATCTCTTGAACCTGAACTCCAAGTCCCATGGTCATCACATCGATGATCGATTCAAAACTAAGATTTTTCTTTTGGTTGGCACACTTCACGAAGATGAGTCCATATCGACGCAGGAGTGTAGGAGCGTGTGGAACTTGCTCAGTTCGGATACAGCATTCGTCCTCTGTCTAGACTTCGAAGGATACTTTTTTCAATACTTGGCCGCTGAGAACGGGATAAATCCAACCGAGTTCAACCGCTAAAGATTGCCTCGCGGGCCAGTGCTAACATGCGCTTCCACGATGTGTTCAATTCGCGCCAGAAGAAATTGCCCGCTAGTTCCGCTGTGGGGTCTGGTTGTGTTCATGTGGTTGAAAGCTCTTTCCCAACCTTCTACTATTTGGCATTGGGCCCAAAAAGGAAGAATGACCTGGTAGTGTAATGGTTACACATCCTCCATCAGTGCTCAAGTGAGTTCTAGTATGAGGAAGTTCCCTGTTCGATTCGGGGTTAGGCCATGGCGCGTCGGGAGAACATTTTTCTCAGCCACGGTTTACTTGAAAATCGGCAGAAACGCTCATCTGTAGCAATTGGGTTGAATCTGAGGAGGAGAGAGGACCTGGTGGTGTAGTGGTAACACATGTTCTCTTTGCATTCCTTCAAGATTTTTCATGAGGCAGTTTCCCTGTTCGATTCAGGGCCAGGCCGTGGGACTCTTGGATTTCTTTTTCTCTTCCTTTTCCTGCTCACCATCTTTTCCCGGAAATGAATTCGTGCCGTTTTTGAACTAGAGCCGAGAACGAACGTCAAAATTAATACATTACAAAATAGGCCGCTAAGTTGGCCGGCTAGGGAAGGAATGTACAGAGCCGTTGCCGCTAGGCCATTGATGGAAAGTCCGTCGTAAGATACGTAAAATAAGCAGTCGAAGAATGTAGAATAGGAATAAAAACATAAGATGGCCGCTCAGGGTCGAAGGAAGCCGCTAGCAACGCGGACACGAGGACGCCGGCTAACCTGGACGTAAGGATGCCGCCCGCTCACAGCAGCGCCGAGACGACCGCCACCGCGCCGAGCACAACCACGGCCGCGAAGTTCATCGGTGCGCCCACGAGCGCGCCGCTGGGCTTGCTCTGCGTCGTCGCCGGCGCGGAGGTCGTCGCCGACCCCGAGCCCGCGACCGCGTCCGCCGGGCCACGCATGGCGATCTGCTTGAACGCGGCGAAGTTGTTCGGGCCCGATTCGACGGCGTTGATGGAGAAGACCATGCCGGATGTGCAGTGCACGGGTGGGCCCTGCTGGCCACAGTACCCCCAGATCGGCGCGGTCTGCAGGATTCGCGCGTCAGCAAGCGTGCATAGAGGGAAGGAAAGAGGAGAGGACGCACGTCGTTGATGGTGATCTGGAAGGTGGGGAAGACAGTGTCGGTGGTGTTCACGAACTTGCTGTGCGGGTGTCAGCCATCTGTGAGGGATCGAATATAGAGAAGGACTGACAAGCCAGACTTGAAGCCGACCTGGCCGGTGGTGGAGGTCTCGGCGAGGGGCTTGCACGGCTGCAGGAAGCTCGACTGCGTGACGGTGTGATTTTTGGGGTGGAACTCAAAGGTGACGGTGTCGCCAATGGCGGCGGAGATGTTCGACGGCGTGTAGTTGAGACCATCCGCGCCGACAAGGACCTTGTGGTCGACGGGTGCGGGCGCGAAGGTGGGCGCGGGCGTGCCGACGTAGCTGCTGTACACCGTCGTCCAGGTCGAGGCGTCGTGCGTGACCGTCGCTGTGGCGGACGCCCACGACTGGTCGGGCGGCGTGGTGAAGGAGGCGTCGGTCGTGGCGGACGCAGCAGGTGTCGTCGCGGTCCCGGTGCCGTTCAGCTGCATTGCGAGTTTTTGGAACGCGTCGAAGGAGTGCGGGTCGGGGTCCGCGGGCGCGTTGATCGCGAACACCATCCCTTCATCCTCGTGTCAGCTAACCGCGATCTCCAGCTTGTGTGAAACGGAACGCACCTTTGCCACAGTGGCCAGTCTGCTCACAGTGGAACCAGAAGGGCGTGTCGGATTTGGCGACGACGAACGTCCAGGTGTCGAGGAGCGCGGAGGCGTTGCCGACGAAACGGCTAACAGGCCACTCAGTCAGACGGAGCTACCATAAATTTTTATGGAGACTTACAAGCCGGACGTGGCGCCGCCAGCGAGGGGAACACAAGGCGCGTCGAAGGACGACTGCGTTACCGTGTGGTTCTTGGGGTTGCTATTCCACACCCGTCAGCATCCCGGACCTATCCAAGAAAAGAGAAGAAAACACACAAGACAAATTCGATCGAGTCGCCCGCGCTGGCGGTGACCGACGGCGGGTCATACAGGAACGCGCCCGTCGGGCCTACATTCACGGTGACGGTGGACTGCGCGAGCGCCGCAGGCAACAAACCAAACACAAGAGCAAGCGCGCTACGAGTAAGCGTCATTGCAAGTTCAAGGAGAATAAAAAGCGCGGAGGTGAGGGGAGGGAGAGAAAGCGGAGGTGATGGAGGGGAGAAAGCAAAGATGAACTGCAGAACAAGGGCGCTAGGGCCGCCTTTTAAGAGCGCTATTCGCGTCGCGTGCGCCTCGGTGATGTCGGATTCCTCCCACAGTTCCGGTCAGTGAAACAAAAAGGGATCCCCCCTACAGTATGCGGGGCCGCCGGCGAGGCGCCCACAGCCGGGAACAGTTCGCGGGGCTCGGAGAATGCAGAATGCACAGAGCAGCGTATTAGGCTCACAATACAACGCTAATTGTGGCAGCTGTGCGCAGGAGGCCCAGCCGCAGAGACCGATCGGAGAACTTCGCGTTTCGTTTCGAATACCGCATCGCCTCCTAGTCTGAGTTGGCCCAAGCGTCTGGTCCGCGTCTCCTCTTGTCTTGTCTCGCAAAGCCTTTTGTCTCCTTGGTCTTGTCTCCTCTTGTCTCATGTCACATCCGCGTTCCAGAATTCCAGTCAGTCGCACCCGAGCCGGAGTAGTCCTGTCAGCGCCCTCTAGCGCCCGAAGCTTCGCTTGAAGATCGCTGGCAGAATCCCAGTACACGGGCGATGCGATGAGCTGCATATACGAAAATCTTCTCGTCGTCAAGCGTCTGGCAGATCCTCACAGCCCGGGTCCTTGATCGACATCCACGAAGCGCCCGATATCAAAAAACCAAAAATGAAGCAGAAACAAGAAGGCCGGCAATTGGCCGGCGTCATATTTCGGGCGACACAGCCACGTATCTATTAATACCCACTCATCGCCTTATCGAAAAATTATTCTTCAGTCTCGACATCACTATTCACTATTCATTACAACAAACGCATCTATCCTTATCCACGAACTAGCTAGCCAAATTTATATGTATGTATGTACGCTGGAGAGAAAAAAAACGATCGACAGACGGAGCGAGGACTCAGAAAACAGAACAGCGATCGAAAGCCGTATAGTATCGACGAGTGTATCAGATCGACAACTGTATCAGCGCCGCACCAAGAAACTCTCTCCCCTGCCCTCCACATCCTCCACACAACACAGGCGCAGGACTCACGCAGCCTACCGCCTACCGCTCCCCCGCCATCGCCCGCGCATTAACATGCACATGCTTCGCCAGCTCCCCCACCTCCCAACACACCTCCACGCCCTGCATCCACGCACACCCGAGCACCTCCTCGATGCTCGCGCGCGCGCGCGGGTCCGGCTCGAGCATCCGCCGGATGAGCGGCCGGCACGCGCGCGGCGACAGGTTGCTGATCGTCGGCGGGAACGCCAGCGGCGGCGCGTTGCGCCCCTCGCGCTCGCTCGGCGCTATCGTGCTGCCCGCGGGACTCGGATTTAGGGACGCGGTGGAGGGGTTGGCGGAGGGCGGGGGAGGCGGGGGCGCGGCGACAAGCGGCGGCGGGGGCGTGGCGGCGGCGGCCGTAGCGTACGCGGCGTAGAGCTGGTCCGACGGCTGCGCCGCGCGCCACGGCAGCTCCTGAAAGTGCAGGCAGTAGTACACGATCCCGCACGCCCAGATGTCGACCAGCCGTGCGTCGTAGGCTGTAGTTGAGCAAGGATTATGGATTATGAGCCCCCACCCAGACCAATTTTTTTTAAAGCGACTCACGCTTCCCCAAAAACTGCTCCGGCGCGATGTAGGGTTCGCTCCCGCAGAGGCCCGTCGACATGTGGATCGTCGCCTCCCAGGGGAGGCGGTAGACGGTCGAGGCGCCGTAGTCGCCGATCTGCGGGGAAGGAGTGAGTACGGTGAATGAACGATGAAAATGACGATAAGGGAGCCGGGGCTGGGGGCATGATGATGAAGATGAGCCGGAGCGGGGAATGGGGCAGGGTAGGGGGAGGGTGGGAGGGGGTGGGAAGAGAAGGGTCGGGGAGGGATGGCGCGGAATGAAAGTGAAGATGAAGAGAAGCGGGAGGGAAAGGCGGCGTGCGGATGAAGACGACCCGAGCCGAGCCGGGATGGCCGGAGAGCGGCGCGGAAGTGCAGATAGAAAAAACTCAAAGAAACACACCTTCAAATGCCCCCCCGTATCAAAGAACAAATTCTCCGGCTTGATGTCGCGGTGCGCGACACCCTGCGAGTGCAGGTAGCCCACGCCCGCGAGGATCTGCTTGAAGCAGCATTCGACCTGGGGAATAATGAGTGTTAGCAAGGGGTTAAGATGAGGGAGGGATGGGGAGGGGAAGCAGCGGGTCGATAGGATGAAGTGTACGCGAAGAAGAGAAGATGGAGGTGGGGCAAGCCGTCAGGATGAAGGGGGAGGGAAGTTGGCGAGCACGAGGGAGATGGGAGTGGGAGAACGATGCGAGGGGAAGGGATGGAGGATAAGGTGTAAGGGACACATAACAAGCCGGGCGATAAGGGAGGAGGCATAACCCATGTAAAGAAGAACAACCCACCTCGCTCGGCGACATCCCCCCGCGCTTGATCGCGGCATACAGGTCACCGCCGGGGCAGAACTGCAACGAAGGAGTCAGCACGCGGCACACGGGAAAGAGTTTGACAGAGAGTGAGAAAGGGAGGAAAGAAAGATGGCGGGCGCCGACGCCCGTAGCCCCGCGGATCCTCGACGCCCCGCGCGCATGCCGGGGACACCCTCCGCATGTCATGTACGCCCACACCGGGCCCTACACATTACTGCAGGATGTGCGAAGCAAGAGCAAGACGGCTTCATCCGAGGGACTGCGCGGGGACGGCTGCCAGCCGGGAAAGGGAGGGAGAGGGCGGGCGCAACGGACGTCAAGCCGAGTAGCGGACCCGTGGCGGGCACCGACGCAGACGCATGCACGACACAACGAACGCCCGCCCTACACCCCCGGAAATCCCTCGGGATCCCCCAAACCCCGCGCGAAGCCTCGGCGAGGTCCACACCCGCGGGAAAGACGTAAAACGTATTCACGTCTTCGCACTCGCAGGCATCCGCGCCCTCCACACCCATCCTCGGACGGTCGGCTCTACGCCTACGCCCAGACCCAGACCCCGGGCACCCTACGCACTACACACTACACACCACATGCAGCAAGATGCAGGATGCGCGAAGCAAGACGCAATGCACGCTCCGCCCAGACCCCGGCATGCTACATGCTGTAATATGCGCGAAGCAAGAGCATGCAGGCCCCATCCTCGAGGGACATCTGCCACCCGGGATCTCCCGGCCGAGACGATACGAGACGAGACTAGCGGAGGAACGAGCGAGGACCGAGCGAGCGAGATCCGGCCCCACTCCGCGCTGCGTCCTGCGTGCTGCGTGCTCCGTCATGCACGACGAGTGAGGTACATCCGTAGCGAGATGAAGGATGCACATCCGCATGCGAGACGAAGGGCACATCCGCATGCGTGCTGCGTGTTCCGTGACTGCCATGCACAATGAATCGACGAGATCCAAGCCACACGGAGGCGCCAGACGCGCGAGACACGGGTCCGGATCCCGGCTGACGCATCGACGACGAGACGGATCCCAATGCGGCGGGTATGTCATCGACAGCGGGCGGGCTCGGCCGGGGGTGCTGCGGGGGCGGGGCGGTAATGACACCGCAGAGAAGGCAGCGCAGGCAGACGGCGGAAATCTCGCAACAGCGTCACAGACCCCGCCAAGCGCCAAGTCGCAGCCTCCCAAGCAACGCCGCGCAAAAACCAAGCCCATATAAAAATAAAAAGATGGGGATCACTCACTTCCATAACCTCACACCACCGCCCCTGCTCGTCTTGCACCAGATCGACCGTCTCGACGATATTGACGTGGTGCAGGGTCGAGCTGATGCAGAACTCCGCCGTTAGCTTCTTCACGTACTCCTTCTCCGTCTCCGTGCGGCGGCGTTTGCGAAACTCCTTGACCGCGTAGAGCTTCTCGCCGTCGCTCCGGTCCCACTTGTGCGCGAGGCGCACGACGCTCGTCGCGCCCTTGCCGATCGCGGCCTTCTGGCACACGCCGTACTTGCGCGTGAGCGACGCGCCCGAGTCGGACTTTGCAGACTTTGATTTGGCGGACTTTGTGGACTTTGGCGCGGAGTGCGAGGCCTCGGAGCCGGACTCGTCGCGGGAGGAGGCGGAGCGCGCGGAGGAGCGGCGGGAGAGCTTGGGGCCCGAGGCGAGGAGGTCTTTGAGGGTGAACTTGTGCGAGGTGTGCGAGGACTCGGAGGCGACGCTGGCTGCGCGGGAGGGCGCGCGCGAGGGGATGGCGGGGGTGTTTGGGGCTGATGCGGATGCAACGCGCTTTGCGGGTAGGGGTGCGGGTGCGGGTGCGGGGACGAGGGTGGCACTGGAGGAGGAGGATTTTGCGGCGAGGAGGTCCTGGCGGGTGGGCCCGGGCTGCTTGTCGTAGGTGGAGGATTCGGGGGGCGGGAGCGGGACACTGGGTGCGCGGGGCATGCTGGGTGGTGGTTGTGGGCGCTTGTCGGGGTGTGGGCGTATGATTCTGGGGACTTGTAGGTCCAGTAGGAGGATTGGGTTGGTCAGAGCAGCATCGCCGCTGTGGCGAGGAAGCGAAGGAGACGGCCTCTGCACGCACCACGCCAAAATATCGACACCACACCGCCAAACACACGTTACTGGTTGGCGCAATTCACTCAGCCAACAAGGATTGCTAAGCTACCCATCCCCTTCCGGCGTGTACGACGACGAGCCTGCGTGTAATCTCGGGTCCACACCACCCCCGACTTCACCGTCCGGGACGGAGATTCGAGCTCCGAGGGGTTACTATTTTTTTTTTCCAAGAAAAAATAAATGAATGCCCTGCCTCGGGTTCGAACCCAGAACTAGTGTCGGCCAAGAAAAGAAAAGTTGACGACCTAATGACGAGCCAGATTGCTTCCGCTAGATGGGGCACCAAGGAGCAGGTTCAACGCTGAATGAATGACATCATTGCCAGATGTCGAATCCGCTCCAAAAGATGAAAAAACTGGAGACCTATTGGCCATGGCCTGACCCCGAATTGAACAGAGCTCTTCCTCAGAACACGTTCACCTACAACACATTTTAAGAGGATATGTAACCACTACACCACCAGGCCTTGATAAGCACCTCATTCAGTAGGTTAACAACCAGTCCAGAAACAGTCCAGATCCAGCTGCAAGGTGAGAAACCCATCGTTTATAGGCGCGAATTAAAAATAAGCTTTGAGAAGAACATAAAAATTTATCTAAGCCTGATTCGAACAGGGGACTGCCTCAGAAACTCAGTGCTACAACTGCAAATTTGAAAGGACATGTAACGGCTACACCACCGGACCATGATGGAGTTTTGATTCGGGAGATAACACGGGGGTTGTGGTGTGCTAAACTCGGAATTACTCCGCAAAATGAGGATGTGAGCATGGACCAGGAAGTATCGCGGCACCGCCATCGATGCTCAAAACCATCTGAAGATTCTCTGGGAAAAGTGGTTCTGCGTGCTTGGAAAGGATGTGTAAACAAGCTTACTATTAAACAAAAAAAGAAAAACCATTCTCCACATGAATGGCCCGGCCCTGATTCAAACAGGGCTCTTCCTCAGAAATTGTTTAGTAAACACCGATTTCAAGAGGGTAACCGCTACACCACCGGGCCGTGATGGGTGTGTCGTTCGAAGAAGTAAGATGTGGTTCCTGATCATGCCAATGGTGTGCTAAAAGTAACGACTCGGAATTAACCCGGAAAAATGGCGAGGTTTGTTGATGCTCAAAACATTTGAACTTTGTCTAGGAAGCATGTTGTGCAGTATCCAGGAAAAGAAAAGAACAACATCAATCCAAATCTATGGCCTGGCCCCGAATCGAACGGGGAAATTCCTCCGAGATCTCTCTCCAAGAGCAATTTTGAGAGGATGTGTACCCACTACACCACCAGGCCTTTCTTCCATCTACTCTGAAACGGTATGTATCTAGAATAAAGACTGGCAGGCCTTATACGTCCTGGTTGATTTCAAGAAAGCAGACCACACTGGGTGCCTTGGTCAGTTCAATCCTAGTCCAAGAGCCGCCGGTTGATGCAAGACATCCGTCCTACGGAGCGCTCCCAGCAGCATCGACACCGCGACTCGTTCTCATCGCCTGGGAGAGACACGCGATAGGAGACCGGAACGACCTAAGCCGCAAGCAGGAATCTCGCAAGGAAATCCTCCCGATTGCCGGAGTCCGTTGCAGGAGGACCGTGCCGAGACGCGATGCGGGAACTCAACGGCGCACACACCCGCGGGCATTAGTCTCTCCTAGACAGATGCTTCAACATACGCAGCTCGTACCTCACTTGTTGAACGCGGGCGTCACGAGTACATGCGTCATACATCCTACTGCAGGGCCAACGATGCCCAAGTTCGTGCGCAACTCGTCCGCCATACTCGTAAGATGAAAATGCTCATCCAAAATCCGCCCCACATTAGTGACGCCATCCCGACGAAGACAACGTCAATCCGCGTACATCCCGCCACTCGAACAAAATTAAAAGGCGGAAATGGCGATGGAGGTTGGATGCGGAGGATGATGCCTGATGATGCCATGATGGGATACTTGATCGGGCATTTGCAGACCACGCATAGCTCATGCCGTACGTACACACACGTCGCAGATACTGCATATGATCTCATCTCTGTGCATTGTGAATCTCACTGTGCAGTTTTATTCACATACCTCAAATGGAAGCAAATGTTGGATTTGAAATGTTGATGCACCACAAATGGAAGTAAATGTTCGACCTGAAATGTGCATGCACCACAAGAAATGTTCAACTCACATTACTAAATATTTTTTGACGATAAATACCGTCATATTTGCTGGACCTCCCGGGACCCATCGCTCAAGCCAAGGAGTTCTGGAACAAGGGATACCCGAAGAGGACGAGTTCAATTTGTCGAGGGGAATTTCCTCGAACCTATCGCAGTCAAAGATCAGGATATTTATTTTATGGGTCAGCTGGTCTCCTTCGATTGTCCAACTAACCCAATCTCAGCTAGGTACGGGTGTCAATCTGAAGCGCAGTCTTCGAGCTGACGACAGCTTCTGCTAATATCCTTCACAGCTGGCCGGACTTGTCGGCTCTGCGAATCCTCAAAAGTGTGCGCTCGGCGATGGGCCCTCGCAGTCGTGTTTAATCCGAACCACAGACGAATATGTCCTGGATTTCGACATGGGAGAGACCTGCCTGTTGCAATATCAGATTGACGCGTCGGCGTAACGCCAGGGGTTCGTAACACATATGTCTTCACAGTGATATTCGGAATGTCCCATTTCCCATGCGTCGGTTTATTGTATCACGCCTCTGGCTATCAGTGTTGAAATGCTAACAACCTTGGGTCTTAATACTAGTAAAAAAACGAATTAATACACATCTCATCACGCGCTCCCAGGTCTCCCAACACCGAGCTGAATTACGTCCGTGGATATCGGGTAGTGAATACTCCGGCTTGTATGGCCTTGATCTCTGAAGCAGTGGTTCAACGGTGTCGACATATATACAAAAGTACCACGTACGGAGGGCGACGAGCTTGGAGTGGAATCGAACCATTTGGAAGCTGCCTAAATTAATGCAAAACGACATCAGGACTGAGAATGTAGCGTACGGTTGAACCCACCCGTCATATACCACAGATTGTTAACCCCAATATGCCTCCAGCAGCCGTTGATCTCGCCCTCGTTGTCCAAACCCCAGATCGGTGCACATTTCTCTGCTATTTCCTTGCCGCAGATCGAACGAATGGGATCCGAAAGATTCCCAGCACTGAATGACGTATGGGCTGATGAGCATGTCAGAACCAGAACATAGCAATGTACCCCGTGGCGAATATAACGACGTCCGCAGGAAGGATGGATCCGTCTTCAAACTCCAATCCGTCGGGAGAGAACTTGCGAATCGGGCTGGAGTTTTTCAACTTGATCTTGCCCGAAATAATGAGATCGCTGGCTCCGACGTCTATAGAGGAGTTAGGTATCTCAGGACACCAACGGTTGCGTAGAACTCACTGAAGTAATGGCCGCCGCCCCTACTCTTCAAGCCTAAGAGGAATCCTGCATCCTTAAGTCCTTTGTTCAATTTGAAGCCGACACGCTGTAGACCCTCTAAGAGATCCCTGAAATCGACTCAGCACAGAACATGCGCCACTGAGTCTAGGATCACTGACTTGTCAGATTTCATGATGGCTTCTGTCTGGCGTTGGGCCAGTCCATTCTCAAGGACGAGCTGCGGCATCGACGCGAATAACTTGTCCGCGAGCTCATTGGGGACGGGGGCGGATTCAGAATATAACGCTGTCGAGGCCGTCGACCATCATCATTTCTGCTCGGTTGGCATTGACCTACCTTCACCGACTAGATTCCAGTTTTTGTCCAAGTCCATAACGAAGTTCGAGCTTCGTTGGAACATGGTGACGTCTGCATATTGGCGGCAGTGAGGTGAGTAAAACGCAAATTGGAATATCGGTGGATTACCTATGTCATGATTCGCCAGATCCGCAGCGACGTCGTGCGCTGGGCTTCTTCAGCATATCCGAAGGGGCAAAAGAACAAAAATCACCTGATGTTGCCGACCCAACAACGATAACTTTCTGCCCGTGGAAGTCCGACCCGGACTTGAATTGTGTAGCGTGCAAGCTTTTACCCTTGAAGCTCTCCTACATACGCTGTGTCAAAAAAATGTGTAGCATGTAGAAAATTAGGATGAACCATTTCTGGAATTGCTGGAATATGTGCTGATCCATCGCCCGTCCCCGTTGCGAAAACTACAAGACGTTGAGATCGATATCACGATTCAAATAGAACGTACCCAGATGGTCAACGGAGAGGGTGCGTTTCGTTCCGTTTGCCTGGTTCACCGTGACACTCCACTTGCCAGAATCGAGGTCCTCTTTTGCGTCCGTCACAGTCGTGGATGTCCAGACATTGATTTCGAGACACTTGGCATAGAAATCAAGCCAATCTGCCATCTGGAAGCGTTCTCGGTCGTTAGACTCTGAATAAGGATCCGATTTTATTCCAACAACCTTATGCGAGGGTGTATACTTCGGCCATGTTGGAGGGAATCTGGCATCTGATCAGCGCTATATAATTTACGGCGAGATGAACATGGCTTACGGGAGATACGCCATATGATCAAACCCTAAGTAATATTGAGTTCAACACATGAGAGGTAATAATCGAGACATACATATGGGCCAGTGAAGGCATAATGCGCCGTAGCGCTTGCGCCAATTGTCGCCGATATGTTGGTTCTTCTCGATCACCAGCGTTGAAACACCGAGATATTTCAGGCGGGCTGCTAATTCAAGGCCACTATGTCCCGAGCCAACAATGATGACCTCGGGATCACAAGAGTCAAACTTCAGCTCTGTCTGGCGAGACTGCGTCCAGGTAGCGCCGTGCTGCATATCCACGGAACGATGTATCCCGATCTTCTCCGGGTGGTCATTGAGCGCGTCCAAGGTCGTAAACATCGTGCAGGCGCGCCAATCACCAGTGCCTGTGGGAACAAGTCTGAAGACACCGGTTCCCTTCCCAACATTCGTCTCGAATTCAAACACTGCAAGGATCCAAGCAACGTCCGGATACGGGCGCTGCAATGCAATCGGCGCTTTAAGCTCGAGACGAATCATCCCGGTTTGTGCGAGTCGATCATTCAGAAAGACGCGGATCTTGGTTGCGGGAGTGAATGTCCGAATATCCCAGGTTAACACAAGCAAGTCTCGCCAGTGTGCATCGGGGAGAAAGAGGGACATGATTGCGTCAAGATCGGAGGATTCGATTCCGTCTTTGAATCGAGAGAACCACTGCCTGGCGGTGGACTCGACATTGAGGTCGTCTGGGAGCTTGGTCACCAACGGGACAAACGTAGGGGGATTCATAGAATGACGGCGGTGCAGGACTGAATCGATTGCGTGGGCGTTGTACCGGCCCGCAATCACCGTCTGTTCCGCTTCATGACTGTTCATCAGAGAGCTGACCCACGCCTGGAAACCACGGGGCCTATGTAGACGTATCGACTGTGTTTGGCAGATGAACCGGCTCGCGCTCATCATGTCCACCGACTGGCAACTGACATATGAGCGTGCAGTGATGGTATGAATGCGAGAAGCCATCAACTCAACACATAAATGGGCCTGGATGATGTGTAGCTTAAACCAACTACTGGATCCGTGGACGACTCAGAAGATCGGCGGAGCTGAAGTACCAGCACGAGACCGCATTATGACTCCGGCGTCCCATCTCACTTCATGGCCCATCATTGCAGGCGGGAATCTGTCAGGTTGGAGGGTCCGCTTGTTGATTGTTCGCTTGTCTGCCAGAACCATGGTGGCCAGGCGTCTGCGCGTGGTTGGAAGACTCCCCATTTGGCAATTTGCTAGGCATTCTTGCCGTGTACCAACCATATACTTGGAAGTTGGGAGGATTTTCCGCGGGCCGTCAACCGTATATATCATTGATGCTTGGAGGTGGTCAATATAGTGTTGTTCAGAGGAGGGAAATAGATAATAAGTAATTCATGGCCCACGTTCCTTGTCCTTTAGAGAAATAAGTCGATTCGAAACGTTGGAAGTCAGCCTAGATATCTCCAAGTGTAAGTATAACATACGCGCCACTCCATCTAGATTTCCTTCTATCAGATACTCGTGGGAGACGGATGCACAGATAGATGGTCTGACGCAGGCAGTCATTTGTCATCCAGGATATAACGTAGGAACGAGGGCGGATAGATGGGATCCGGAGTCATCGATGGAGTCCCAGTGGGAAGCAACAAGATCCAATTTCAATTGTAGCTTCCACAATAGAGTGGGAAAGGAACAAGGGCGAACGGTTTCCGGAAGGCAATGAGGTCGTCCCTGGAACTCCCCAGTAATCCACGATACGTTGGACAGTTAAAGGAGGAGGTGATGTGAGCTGATATTACTACAGGGTAGGGGGATGATCCTCAATCCGGATCAGTATCGGGCGCGAAGCTAACGTGGATTCGGAAGGTGGGTGGGATCGAAAGGGCGACTAGTACGTTTCCGGAGAAGATCGGATGGAAGCTGAACGTTGAAACCCTGGAGAGAATGTCATGCCGCTGGAAAAGGACGAGCGCGGAGATGTGAGCCAGCGAAACGTGCCCAGCTGACAAGGCCGCATGGGGGGCTGAGGCCTGAGGCGTTGAGTACATCGATTGCATTGAAGCAGCTCGGGGCCCAGTCTCTGGACAGGCATGCTTGTGTCGCCAAAAAGGAGTGAAGATTTGTCCGCCACTTCCCGATCACGACACGTGATTCTCTTCCTTTTCTTCTGACTGATCTTGGGGCTGAGAATCTCTCCACAACGAACTACAAAAAGGCTCGATAACTCTCCTCAGTATTTTATGTGGTGCCTTCGCACACATCAGAGCTCAAGATACCTTTGCATTCAACAGGAAGCCTGAGGAAAGGAAAGGTCGGAGGAAAGGTGAAGGACCTTAAGTGCTTCAGCCCTGACCCAGACCGCTCCGGCCCAAACAAAAATGGTATCCGAGATCTTCGTACTTAAACCTCCTCGCAGGCAATACTCCGCACCCCCGTGACTCGGACAGGGATGAAGATTCCTCCATCAAATCTGGACGAGGCGATACTCTATTCTAGGACTACATAACTACGGGCTCAACCACCAAAAACCACCACAAGTCTATCTCCTGAAACTACGGACTCACGGACTCCTCATGAGATGCGCGTCCGAGCTTTACTATAGCTGCTTGCTTTGGCTCCTAGTATGAATAATCTAAATCACTCGGGCATTTTGTGCGTCCCTGATTGTGCGCGGAGGGAGTTATTTTCCATAGGTTGATTGTAGCTATCCACTCACCGAGGAAGACAATGCTGACTAACGACCAGATGATGAATCATTTCAGCCCAGAACAACACCCCAAATCCTTTGTTTTTTCAGCGCTGTGGGACCCGACCCCTTAGTGCCGGCCATGGCAGTCAACCGGGCGGAACGGGACGGTCATACCCGTGTGACCCTCGTCGAAACGACGGCCGCAGGATGAATCCCATAAGTTTTCTGGATACCCGCCACTCAGTCAAACCCGCCCACGGAGATCAAGTGCCGGAGGATAATTGTTGTATGAGCGATACACCTAAAAGCACAGTAAAAACACCTCCTTCTCCCGACCAGCCAGCGTAACACTCATCTATGTCGTTCGAAACTCTCGCAATCGACTCCAATGGGACCGTGCTAAGTTTCACGGACAGTGGCCCCCCAGAAAACAAAGACTACATCACTGTCTTTGCGGTGCATGGAATAGCCTGCAACGGCCGTGCGTGATTTCCTTATATCCATCCAACTGCTATATAATTTCACTCCAGTCATATTCAAAAAAGTCCAAGCGTTGGCGCGCGCCAACAACATCCGCTTTGTCGCCATAAACCGCCGCCCATACATCGGTTCCACCCCATACACCGAGGCTGAGAGCGTTACTCTCTGTACTGGGTCTGAGACTGAGAAGGCCCATTTCATCGACGCTCGCGGGATCGAATTCGCCACCTTCGTCGAGACTTTCGTCCAGAAATATGATCTGCCGCCCATATCTCCCGATGGTAAATCGGGCGGGGTAGCGCTACTGGGCTGGTCTGCCGGTAACCTGGTCACCGCCGCTGCCCTCAACAGCCTCGGTAAACTCCCCCCTCAAGTCAGGACAAGTTCAAACTGTACCTTCGGGCACATATCATGCACGGTAAACACATTTCAAAATACCATTGTACATCAGTTGATTGTTTGATAATTTCGATTCAGAACCGCCATCAGTCATATTCGGTCTCCCCGCAGCTCCATTGACCTGGTCTCCTTATGTGGAAGCCTCCGTGCCCGCGAAAATGCACCCCCGCCTCGCCACTCAATGGCTGAGCGCATACTTCGACCACGGCGATCTCTCCGCCAACGGGGTCGATGCCATCGAATACATCGTCCCCAGCTTGCGGTGCCACCCCTCTTTCTATTCCATGTCTTCATCCGAAGTCGCCGAGATCGCTGACGAGTCCATCTCAGAATTTCCCGGGATGTTTATGCGCATGGAACAGGCTAACGACGTCTACCGCCGCGTGTGCTACGGCCCGGAGTGCAAATCCCTTGCACCGCTACTGAAGACGACGCTAATTGTCGGTGAAGCAACTATTTCCTTCCGCCTCACCGCTCTACTGTCTATTCGTGCGGACAACTCGGCGTTGGGTGGGGACATCCGGTTTTCCTTGGTTGATGGCGCAAACCACTTTGTATGTCGTCTATCTTCATTGCCTTCGCCTTCGTCGAGTTCGGCGCGCAGGTGCAATGGGACGAGCCCGACAAGGCAATTA
>JARGYA010000846.1:0-41242 GCA_029204335.1 Mycena vulgaris
GCCGAGGATAGCAAAGTCGCTGAGCGCACCCTCCACGCTGCCTCGTTCGCGCCTTCGCTCGCATCGGACGATTCTTCTGAAGAAATGGCGGATTATCTGTCGCAAGAGAGTGGAGAGGCCGTCTCCCAGTCTGGAGAAGGCTCGAGTCTCTATGGAGAGATAGATCCTGCAGTGGACTCGGAGCCCATGTTCACCAGCCCCCCGGCGGTGTACATCGAGCCTGAGGTTCCCGACCCTTTCCTCATCGACTCGGACGACTCGGACGAAGAAAACGGCGTCACCCCGACCGAATCACAGCACATTATCCCGCCCGCCCACGAAGTGTCCCTAACACCCGCCAATCCCGCCCCTTCGTCGCCCAATCCCTTCGGCAGTCCGCTGCAGTCCCCCAACCGCAACAAGGACGTCCCCCCGCCGCCCCAGTCGGACAGCGACGAGGACGATGCGCCCGAGCTGTATCTTCCAGGTCTCTGCATCCCGACAATGTTTCTCCCAATCCCAAACGTGGGTTCCGTTTCCCCGCGTCTGCTGCTCTGGTGGTTGCAGCCGTTCACGTACATCTCACGTAGACCGATCCTTTGACTACGCTTCTCAACAAATACATTCATCCCCCTGATAAACGCCCCGTACGAGACCTCAACGGCGAATGGCAGCGCACCGACTTCCACACGCTCGTCGTGAGTTCAGCGCGCCCGTGAGTGTAAATCGAAATGAATTGAGTGCACTAGATGTCGAACAGCTGGCGATCCCTCGCGCGCATGGCGCGCGACAGGATCGTCACTTCAGACCCAGAAGACCTAACGCTCATCCTCGGCGTGAGTGCGTCCCTCTCGTGTAAACCCCGCGCATAACATGCCCGGCCTGTGCAGCTCTGGTACCTCCGTCTCTCCTCCCTCGCGCGCCTGCGCCTCTTCAACCAGACGACCGCGGAATGCACGAACCTATTCTCGCTGCTCAACGCCATCGAGCCCCCCGCGACGCGCGCGTGGCTGTTCGACCGCATCCTGCCGTTCGAGCTCGAGATCATGCACGCGCGCCTCAAGTATTGGACCGGCGACCACATGGCGTACCTCGACGCGCTCCATGCGCTGCTGCGCAAGTGCAAGACCCGCTCGCGTCGCGCAAAGGGCGAGCCCACGGCCGTCGCGATGTGGAAGGAGCGCGGCGCGCGGGTGTGCCTCATCCTCGCCTCGCAGCTCATGGAGATGAAGGTGCGTCCCGACGCACTCTTTTTTGCGCGTGCTGACAGCTGCAGGACTTCGCGGCGGCGGCGAAGCTCCTCGAGCCGCTGTGCGAGCAGGTCCCCGACGTGACGTCGCCCGCGCTGCGCTCCGCCGTGGCGCGCATCTACCTGCAGAGCGGGAACCTCGGGATGGCGGGCGCGCCACTTTGCGGTCGCGGCCGCGGACGCGAGCACCCCGCCGGCGATGCGCGCGATGAACGCGGCGCTGCTCGCGGCCGCCGAGGGCGACTGGCCCCAGGCAAGCGAGATCCTGCGCTCCGGCGTGCTCGAAGAGAATCCAGATAACTATGTCGTGCGTCCCGTCCTTACTTGCCTTGTTGTGCGGAAGGTCTGAGCTCTCGCAGGCAGTGAACAATCTGTGCGTTGCGCTGCTAAGCCAAGGGAAGTTGAAAGAGGTGGGTACGCCATTAATGCACTGCGGCGGCCCTCCTGACGCGTCCGCTTCAAGGGCATCGATGAGATGGAAAAAGCTCTGCACGCGTCCCCAGAAAGTGTCGTCGTCGCCGAGCCCTTCCTGTTCAACCTCTGTGCGCTGTTTCTTCCTCTCTACTTGCCTTGGGTTCACGAGACTTTTCAGCGACGCTGTACGAGCTGCGGTCGGCCACTGCCATCGAGAATAAGCGCAATCTGCTCGTGGAGGTGGCGAAATGGAGCGGAGGTACCTCTATTATCTTCGGCTAGGAACATTACTGACGCGCTTCAAGATGGGCTGAAGACGGCCTGTCTCAAAATGCCGACAACTGAGTGAGAGCGGGATTCAGTAGCTACATATTCTACCGACATGTTATCTGCTTTATTAGCATTTGGAGCGACGCGGAACAGTTCTCAATATCGCAGTCGCGCAGACTCAAGAGCTTCTCTGCAATACTTAGCGAACACGGGCGCTGTAACATGGACGCTGGAGGACCGCAATTCAGCTTCACGAGGGGCGGCGCCATTTTTTGTCATGCAAGACCCGCACAACATGCGCTCCAAAATTTTGTCTTCTAATGCCAGCGTGCCTGCCCATGGGAGCATAGGCGTCCAGTTGTGGCTCCTTATTCAAAACGCAGCGCTGGAAGAGCCGGCGGATTTCATACGATGTTCGGAGAGAGAGACAATAGTGTCGGTCTTGCCAGCAAAATAGAATCCGGGGTTCGCGCCGCTTATCCATTCAAGTGATTGTGATTCAGCTGCTCGTTCCATATGCAAAGCGTAGTGCTGGACCGTCGATGGCCTCATGTGTATCATATGCATATATGCGCCAAAACATAGTAACAGGAAGCCTGTGCGACCGTCCCCTCCCGCTGACACACTCAGATGTTCAGCTTGGTCCCTAGGAGCGGTGTTAGGTTCCGCTGGACGGAGGAGGAAAGGGAATGAGAGCGTACTGCGCCAATGCCGTCTCTTAGCGTTGTACTATTTCGGCCGTCGTAAGTCAACGGCCATGACACAAAAGTAACGGGACGAACCTGGATTTTTGTGTCGGTCTTGAGACGGAACCATTGGGGAATGGGACTGGGTTACTGGACATCAGGAGAGTTGGGGGACGATGGGTTAAAAAATGCGCACCGGTTCTGGCGACCCGCCTTTGCCAGAATTCTTTTGGTGCGGAAAGTCTTTTGGGAGGGCTGGACGGACGGTCAGTCAAAATGGAGGGTACGGGGGCAGCGGGACGGAGTGTACCATGGTGTCTCGCCTTGTGGTGGGTGCTGAGAAAATAAGGTTTGGTACGGTACAGTTGTTGGCCGTTGCTTGGCTGCGCTCTCACGACCACGTGGGCTATCGACTACCTACCTCTTTCGGCAACTACTACCATGCGCGTTGTATCCTGGCTCTCGTCCCTCCTGTTCGCCGTGATTGTGCTGGCCGCAGATCCCCCGGCTAAGCTGCAAATTGACACGACTTACCTGCCCGAAGATTGCCCGCTAAAGCGGTCAAGGGAGACTCGATTAAAGTCCACTATGTGCGCGATGCCCGTTCGTTCTCATGCAGCAACCAATGGCTATTAGACTGGCACACTGTTCTCGACGGGGGCCAAGTTTGACTCGAGGTCAGCTCTATTCTTGTGGCGCGCACATCAATAGCTCACGGACGCAACAGCCTTGACCGTGGCGAGCCCCTCCCGCTGACACGTAAGCTCATGCGTGGCACTTTTGACTCATTTTAAGCGTCTGCAGTCGGCGTTGGGCAAGTCATCAAAGGCTGGGACGAGGGTCTCATTGGGATGTGCTTGAACGAGAAGCGCACCCTCACCATCCCGTCCGACATGGCATACGGTCGGTCTGGTCCGCGTCCATGTCCCCTGTTCTCATCAAATATCCCACAGGCTCGCGTGGATTTGGTTCCGTCATTCCTGCAAACTCTGCCCTCGTATTTACTGTGGAACTCGTCGGCCTGGTCAGCAAGGGTGGCCACGAGGAGCTGTAGATTTTACATCAATGTCGGACTCAGGAATTGAAACGCGAGAAGCCCGGATTCGTTTTTACACCACCGCTCTGCGCTATCGTCGACCGTTCTCGTTCTGTTGGGGAAAGACTTGTACAACTGTTCTATGCACCTGAACGACTAATATCGGTACGACGTGACTCCTGTCCCAAACCTACGTGCAGCCGCAGACGGCACTGTCCTGCGATTGGGGTCTTCTTTCTCATCGTGAACCCGGTGAAGAATGTGCTGAAGCTATGATTGGAGCTGGTTAACATCTGAGTCGGATCTCCCTATAGTTTCCCTCCGGACCCTCGCAGGGTGTTGAATACAGCCCGAGACCTGAACTTCCACCACAGAACGCTGCGTCCGGTAACCACCTGGGTGACGAGCCTGGTCGGTGCATGTTCCAAATACGCACTTCGGTCCCTTCACAGGTTATCTTAACGGGGACCCGAATCTTGTCCCGATCTTTTAAGGCCCGAGTTTGTGGGAGGTTGTCGTCTTAAAACGGTGAACACTCTACCAGGATTCAAACTCTGCCGGCTTCAAAATGCTACTCACGGTTCATCTTGCATATCTGTAGGATTCACCGTCGCCCTCTTCATTGCAGATGCGGGTTGCACCCAATTTTCAATCAATCACAACAATGGGGGAGTCCAAACCTGTGTCTACCCGTACCGTAGAAATACTTGAAAAACGGTCATTTACACGATTGCCCATAAGATTAGATAAGTTTCAACTCCACTCGGGAATCACCGACAACTCCGAGGCCGACAACCTCCGACACCCCCAAAAAATGGCACTCGCTCAACCCCTCCTTCCTATTAACATCTGAGCCCTCGAAGGATGGCAACTTAGAAGAGAGGCCTTCTGTCCTTTCGGTATCTTAGAGCCTTGCCTTGGCTTTGACGTCTTGAGGAAGAATCCCGGTGCAGCGAGGTCTCCCGGCTCGTTGGCCACCTAGCAGACGAGCCCGACATCGCGTCCGGTATCCGTAACCCACCACCCGTCATTTTGGACATCCTCCAGGTCGGACTTAGCGGTGAACTATGGTGACCGGTGTCATCCGCATGATCATCCCAAAGCTGGATGAATTTCCGGTGCGAACTCAACCTGCAACTAAATGAAGGCCTTCATCTTGAACTCGACGAAAATGAGAGGTGCTAGGAAAATAATGCGGAGCCCAGAGAACGGCGGGATGGCACCTTCAACACGTCGCGAACGAGCAAGCCGCATGCCCGTTGAATCATCAGTTGACTAATCTGCCTTGCGGTTGAAATATGTCAGGTTCCCGTGAAAGTCCGAGAGTTCGTATAAAAAACGAGAACATATACTCGCTACCCAGCCCACAGGATTTAAACTCTCCTCCTGACTCCAAAATGCTCTCCACGCCCACTGCGCGTTCGTCTATGTTCATATGCCTAGCACTCGTCCCCTTCCGACTTCGTAGCGAACACCTATGCTGCATTCAAGGACTTTAGAATCCCATCTTCGACAGTCGTTGTCGATGTCAAGGCATTCAATGTGGTTAATTTCCCCGCCATTAATTCCACCCACGTAGTTTCTGCGCCGATTCCGCCTGGTCGAGATACCTTTGACATCCCTGTCCACTCGTTTCTCATCGAACATGAGCCAAGCAACAGTCGTCTTATGTTTGACCTGGGAGTTCGGAAAGACCCTTCGAACTATGCGCCAGCTATCGCCACGCTTTTCACCGCTGGGCTGTATAGCGTACCAAGTGATTTCAAAGATATCGGAGAACTTCAGGAACAAGGAGGAATACCTCTCGAGAGCATAAATGCTGTCATCTGGAGGTATATTTTGGGGGACCCTACATAGAATCTCTCAGTCTGATCTTTATTTCTAGCCATAGGTCTGTTGTACGAGCCCCTACATGCTCAAGTTTATTCTGACGCTTATTTCCAATCACTTCGACCACATCGGTGAATTTTGTGGTGCACTGAGTACAACTCAGAACTAATCTGTACTTGGCTTTGGGGCCAGTGCTGACGCATGGCAGGTACGAGTCCTGCCGATCTTTTTGTGTTGATGATCCGAAAGTTCCCGATACATGATTGGCGTTTATATTATTGGTACAAGCAGCGTCCACAACTACAGCTTAGAGCTTTTTAAAATGGGACTTAGAACGTAATGAGACGCTGCCCATATCTAAGTTGACAAATTTGGTAAAGAAAGTTGGAAATGCCTCACCGGACAACTGGCCATTTAAGCAAGGCGAGCAAGTGTAAGACGGCGCGGTTGAAAGCGCGAAGGCCGGCGCGCTTAAGCAGGTTGAAGAATTCCTTGTGGCGGACGCCACATACTTTGCATTGAATAGGCCCGGCCCATTCTCCTCGAATCTTGAAATACGTATGCAGCAGCCTCTCTGTCTGTAGTCAGTGCCAGGCGAATATGTAAGACACCCGTTGAGAAAACACACCGAACTTGACGCCAAATGGTACCTCCCACACCCATTTGGCAATCTGATGGCGCGTATATAAGTAGGTCTCATCACTCGGAGCTTCGATCCTCGCTCCTCGATTTCACAGGTGGAGTTCCGACGAGAATCGCCAAGAGTTACACGGGAGCGGTATGGAAGTACACCCAGTGTCCCTGGTATATGTCGGGCTTGTTCTCCGGATACCACCTGTAGATAGAGCATCATTCAATCAATTACGAGCGCCGGAGAAAGTCTAGATATGGAAAAGGATCAAAATCAATTCCGATAACTATAACCGCTGTTACTGGACAAAACCCCAGTGGGCATTGATGAACATCAGTGAACATCGATGACACTGAATGGCCATCAATGCTCATGGATGCCGAGTCAGTGGCCACGAATGTTCCTGAATTAAAGGATGAGCCTCCAAGAGTGCTCGAACTGGCCAATTCTAATGTACCATTGATGCTGACTGCTTTTATCAGACTCTACCACCCAACATTGATGCCCCATCCATTCTCAACATCAATGTGACACCGGTCCCCAGTGGATGTTCCACACCCAACATCAATGCCCAATGCCTCGCAATTACCCCGACATTTGTCAAATTTATTTTCATGCCTAACCTACCTCTGTATAGCGGATTGATCACGACTGGTGGTCTACTCTTTTCAAATCATTTGTTACCTTGCTCTCTCTCCTGGCCCTGATCATATGGCAAATGAAATACCTCCAGGATTCGACAAGGCAGGAAAATTTTGAGAGTGGCTGGAGCTCTGCTACGTGTTCCAAAAATGTAACAAGGGCCTATCCATCTGACTCCCTCCAGGAAGACCTTCCGGAAAGATCAAGAAATTTTGGTAAAAATTTGAATAAATTCATGCAAGAGGTACTGAATTGGGTGGACGCGACATAAAGACAGCGGCGGTGTGCCATTAATGTTGAACACCTACGGAGGCAGCCGAAATACTGACACTGTTGAAAAATTATGCAGTCCCCAGCACAGGTGTCCATAGATGGCCACTAGATGAAATGAATGTGCACACGGTGGACATGCATGGCCATCGATGCTCATCGACGAAATCAATGGCCATCAATGGACATTGATGGTCATCGGGGTTTTGTCCAATAACGCCCGTCATAGATAACATAATGATTCGATCACGAATAGCGCATCCGGATCTATGCATCAACCCCACACTCTCGATCAGATCATAAAATCATTTGCACGAGGATGATCGAACAGCGGCACAATAGGTTAATTGCGATCATAATTGATGGCAACCCGATAGAGGTTTAAAGGTTAAATAAACTTATGCACGGGTATGTTTTACTATTCAGCTGCGAAAAACACATCTAACAGTACAAGGCTACTGGTGTTAATCAATGTTATCAGCGGAACAGTGGCAAATGCCTATACGTCCAACCCATCCACCATCTCTCCTGTAAACACCACGAGGCGTATGGTATCAGATTGGGGTTCGCACCCAATAAAAGACGCAATATCTGCAGAACCGTCGCTTACCTTGACCCTGTTCCTATCTACAATAAAACCCATAAACAGCCAGAGCGGTGTCCGCTCATGATCAGATAACGAATCAGAGCAAGAGGAGCATCATACTGACCCACGCTAAACCGCATCCACTCCTTATCCGACCTCTCAGAGCACAGAGAAAGACCTGACCAAAGAAGAGCATCATATTGCATGCATTCCTAATGGCATTAACAAATACAACACGGAAAGATCAGTCCGGATAACGAGTAGAACACGCAAATGCCCGGCATGGTAACCAGAGGCTTCACTGGACCCTAATCCCAAACCTTCCCATAATACCAGCCATGTCAGAGGTCAACAAATGTGAGTGGATGTGGTCAGACCAACAAAAGGGGCTAATGATACTCAGACTACGGCCTTGATCCAGAAACAGTCTTTAAAAAAACACATGCTCTTCTCGAATACGCAGGGGTGGATCCGAAGAACATGCTGAAAACATTAACCGACACGGCCAGCATCATTTCCGGCTCCCTGGCGATATTGCCATTCATCGATGGCGATTTTACTCCAAACGATCTGGACATATACGTCCTTGAAGAGCACGAAGTCACTATACTGCGGACGCTTGAGGCCACATTTGGATACACGATCGACCGCACGTTGTCCAGCAGCTACACATCCATCGGGCTCATCATTCGATTCCATTGGCTGCAGAATGGAGGTAAAATAATAAACCTCATGGTGATCAAGGGTGCCGATGCAGTGGAAGCCATATACCAATTCCACTCCACTGTTGTGATGAATTTCATATCGGGAACTGGAGCCTATTGCGCGTACCCCGAGCTTACGTTGAAGAAATTGGCCTTTCCTAATCCATCCAGGACCAACGATTCACGAATGCTTGATTGCATCTCAAAATATACTGGGCGGGGTATACGATTCATCACCGGGCAATTGACCTTGCGGACCATCCACGAGGACGGCGGTCTCATGATTCCTTTCCCCTCGTAAAGCAGAAGATGAAGCTTATTTGTGGCATGACACGAGATCAGAGTTGGGGAAGAGGACAACATATTTCAAGTATGGTGGGATAAAATACAGCGAATATCCACATACATTATGCAATGGCAGCGTCAGAAAAAATTGTACGCGGAATAATCGTAAGGTCCAAACCATGTAGTAGACACCACTTTATCATTCTCTGTCAAGACAGAGCTATAAGGGATCATATGCCGACCCGAGCTGTCTGCCCCTATTGGCGACACCAAAGTAAACCTTTTGACTGAAGGAGGTCGCTTCACCAATAATAGTAAAGCCTCGATTGTTTCAGTCTCGACGTAATCACTGACGATCACGGTTTCCACCATGGGACATAGGCCAGGCCAAATTGTCATCGCTAGATGGAAATGGACGTAGAATTGGGTCGACATAAGTCGAGTATCGAGGCGGCGAAGGAGGGGCATAGCTCGCAATAAGCGAACCAGAGGGGAAATGAATCGGATATCTATGTTCAGAGTAATGTCCTGGACGGTGGCCAAAATGCCCTCGCAGTGATCGATGAAGGAGAAGACATCATCGTCTCCTTGAGGCACATCCAAAACCAGTGTATGCAATGCAGGCAAACGCAAATAAAACAGGAAGCAAGACGCATAAGGATTGTTGCCGGCGAAGTTCAGATGGGTTAAGTACTCCATGGAAACTGGTCCGCTGGTATAGGAATCGAATCCTTCTGTGTCGAGAGCCCGAACGATAAGATGGACCAGACGAGGGGCGGAACAGAGTATGGCGAAGAGGGTGGCGATTGTCGGACCGGCGGGTTTGAGAATGGAGTCGAGAACGAGTGTCGACAAAGACCTGTACACCATTGGGTCATAGGATATCCACATGCCCTCAATGAGCAGGGTTTGCAGGGACGGTGTATTTCCTTTCATAAACAACGGGAGTTTGAATGGCAAAGGAATAATACGGGGGCCAAAGTTTGCGCCGCAGATGAAAATGGTTTGGATGCGGCTGCCATCCATACCCTCCGAGGCGTGGATCATTTTAAGGAGGAATGTCGTAGCTCTGGTGGTATGGCCGGAGATAGTGAGGGAGATGCAACGCAGCATGAAGGGTGCCACGATAACCATCATCGACTTCCAATGCAAATCAAGTGCCTCGTAGTTTGGGCCAGTTGGCATATGGCCCATAAATATGGGAGGGAGGTCCCCCGAACGGCCGGACAGCATCCTGAATTCGAAAACCAGCGACGTATTTTTCGAATTGGCTAGGCGCGACTTCAGGCTTGTCGCATCAGTCCGTTCGTCAATGTAGATGGACGAGTAAAATCGAGCACCGTTGTCGACCAATGCACGGAATCGGTGACAAATGCGACGGATAACATCGAGGTCGTGCTGGTAGTACGGGGCCAGAAAATAGAAAGGGGCAGGGACCAACAGCAATATCTCTGCCAACACATCATCGGGCAAATCCTGGATATGACGCGCTGCGAAAGCCATAAGTCACCTCCAGAACGTCAATGGAAACCGAGGGAAGTACATACTGGATGTCTGGTAATTGAAGGAAGCGATGCATTCCATAAACGAATCGCACAACAGAGAAGATGCGATCTCCATATTGCCAGGGGTCAATATATTCGGCGGGAGGTCGCTGACAGCATCCAGCCAATCCATGAGTAGGTTAGGAAATCGCAAAATGTGGTACAACAAGGGAGGAGATACTGTGAGGCTCAGGCGATCAAAAAACAGAATCAGTGAAGAAGATCATTTATAATATCGCAAAACGATGTAGGACAATGGAAGATATATGTCAGGCTCAGGCCATCAAAAATCAGAATTGGCGGAAGAAGACCATTTATAATATCAATGAAATGCATATGTAATCCCAACCTGGGCAACAGAACCGGATGCGGTCAATCCAACGCCAGCGTGATCCACGCTGGAGTCTGATATCTCCGACATTGCCCAACAGCAACCTTAGTCGCTAACAGCGCCAGCACAGGCTCATGCATATGCCAGTCCCATGCAAAGTTGACAGTCGAAGGACCGACTGCCGCCGGAATGCCGAAGGCATATAAAGTCCCAGAGTGGTCCGGGCGAGGAATGGACGTTCAAAAGTTCCAGGTTTACACAGGGGTACGTATTGCTGGAGGATAATTCGGTCAGAGCATCGAAAACTCTGGAATGATTTTTCCGCAAGCTGAGAAAACGCAGAGATTCCAGGGAGAGGAACAAGGAAGAGAGGTCATTGTCCTCATCGCCTGAATAATATAGGGTATCGACACGGCGGAGGAAGGAACGCCCCCCATGCTCGAGCAACGTGACGATATGTTCTCTGGTGGGAACGACCAACGCCAATGAATGCAGCGCAGGAAGGCGCATATGTGCCATGACAATGGCAAATGTGATATCATTTGGGAAAACGACATCCAGGTAATGGAGATGACGGAGAGGTTGGAAAGGACTGGTCAGCCCGGGATTGGGTATCATGGTACAGCCGAGACGGCGAAAGGATGCTTTTTCGAGGTTCGGGGCCCGAGCGCAAATGATTTTATAGTCGTTCCATGTCGGGTAAGAGGGGAAAGTGGCGTTAACGAGGACAAGCACCGTTAAAACCTGGAAGTCCATGCGAGGCGACCAATCCAGCGGGATGTAATTCAGGTGCATCGCCTGTAGTTTGGTGAAAGTTGAAAGCATGCGAAGGCGAGGATAAGGAGGGGGACGGGCACCGACTCGACCAGGGACATGAACGAGGGGGTCGCGCCAGGACGCGTTGATTAATGATAGGGTGCGTAAATGTGTGAAGACAGGAGTCCGCAAAGCGGGGTACAGATGGTTGATCATAGTCGGCATGTCCAGCCGGACATGCAGGAACATAGATCGTGGAATTGCGGAGGAGAGGCTATTGAAAACACCCTGGACGGTAGCAGGAGAATAGTTGACCGCGGTAGACGCAGTGTTGACCATCGAAAGGTGCAAGCCGAGGGCTAAGTCGCCAGATCTGGCGACCAATTCACGGATCTGGCGCACAGATATAGGTCTCTGAATAGACAACCTCGACCAAAAAGCAGGAGTATTGCGCAGGGCGAAGTACCACTGCCGACATACTCCCATCAGCAACTCCTTAGCCTTGGATATAGCTGGCAGGTCTAGGCGGCCGGAGGGAAGGACTGGAATGGACCGGATGACGATCCAAAACACCATAAACAGTATGTCAAAGGGGAGAGACCCGCCAATAGATTGGACTACGGCGCTGAAAGGAAGGTACAAAGAAGGTCAATAGCTTTCAACACTCAATAAGGGACACTCACTCATTAATAATAGTACCGGAGGGTAAATGAGAAGAGACTTCACCAGAGAGCAAGAGAGGATCCATGGTGAAGACGAGCGTAAAGAACGCAGGCATCAGATTAAAGAAACCTGGCTTCGGCAACAAGCGAAAAATTTAGACGAAATAAAGGCCCGGAACGGTAAAAGATGAAGCATAGACCCTGATTTGAAAAATATAATTACAGGAGGGGCATACACGTGATAGTGGGAGCGCGTTAAACAGGAACTTGATGTTCACATTCCACAGCCAGCCCAAACATCGAGCGCTTCACAAAAAGCCGTGTCTTATCATAAGCACAAGGTTTTGGCGAGGTGAAGATAACAGGACCCCTGAAAATCCCTTTGGAGGATAGGTTCGGCCGGGCGGACAAAATCTGGCAAAATTTGCCGACCAAAAAAATGCGAAAGCGACCGCTTCGGCGTAAAAACCGTTTTCCACACCCTCAAAGAGAGTGGGAAATTAAAATGTGGCGGACAAGAATCGCCAGATCCGAGGATTTCCGGAAGCTATCCTCCAACTGGACTTTCAGGGGTCCTAAGATAACTGAGCGCAAGTCCATGAGGCAAGTCAGTATCGGAAGAAACAACACCCGCCTGAGCAAAGAACAGGCAGATAATACTTCAGGATATTTCCATCCTGAGCGAAGAGGAACCAACAGCGTGGCGAAAGGCGTGAGCACTGAGAAGGAAAGGCATGAAATCTGTATGGCGATATCACAACCCCTGAAAGGGAGACCGCGTGAAACGCCCAGCTGACATAATTGTAATAAGGTTTGCACAGCCTCTATATCGAAGCGACCATGAGAAAGTAAGTACAACAATCAAGGCCAAAAACCGGAGGTACGCCCGATTTGCATACAGACAGGAAAAGAACGAGAAAACATTGAGAAGTCCGGACTCAATCCATGTGTGTAGTCGACCTGGCGGAATTAGCGTTAAAACAGGTACACTGCAAAAAAATTCGCGAACTTGCCTAAGGAAAGTCGTACTCCAAGGTTCGACAGGGTGTCACACACGGTTTCGAGTACACAACGCCGGGTAATATCATAGTAGAATCGTGAGGCATGGTATCCACCACATTTCCGACCTTCCACGTAGGGGACACAATACGCAAATTCTTCCCGAAGTGGGTAGAGCTGGACCGGGACAGCATGCCAAGTAAGATAGCGTGCTCGATGTAGTCGTTAGTAAGGACCACCTCCAAAAGGGGGCATAGGCCAGACCAATGCATCATGGCAGCCTGCATGTAGAGGTAGAAGGGCGATGTCATTATCCGAGTGTCGAGATAGCGAATATTCGGCAAACAGCGCAATAATTGCACGAAGGGCGCCATCGTGTCCAGCTCGATTTTGAGAGAGACCTCGGTGACATTCGCCAGAAATGCTCCGCAGTGATCCAGAAAACTCCACACGTCGGAATCTCCCATGAACTCCAGACGGAGAGTGCGTAGTGTCGGGACAAGGATGAGGGACAGGAAGCAAGAGGACGAATCGGTGCAGGACGTGAAACTGAGATGAGTGAGATGATGAAGTTGGGGTGGCTCGAGGACGAAGTCGTCGAATCCTTCAACGAGGACATTAATGAAGTAGAGATGAGTGAGGCGATGGGTGGTGGTAAAGATGTCGAAGAGTTCGTCGACACGCGGAGAGAACTCGTTGGTTAAACCCTCCAAACGAAGGGTAGTCAACGATGAATAAACGGCGGACGGAGCCCACAACGGCAGGCCCCTATACACGGCGAGATTGGTCAACGAGGGCAAAGCTCCTCCAAGAAGGTCCGGAATTGTGGGCCGCGTGGCGTCGTTTGTGGTAGCTAATGCAGAGCGCTGAAGGTCCATGGAAGGAGGGCGAAGGGAGAGGAGGATGGAGCGGATTGACCGGCCGTCAAGACCAGAGGCAACTCTGAGCAGGAACACAGTGCCTGTAATCTGGGCTGTGGATATACTGAGACTGCGACAGCGGCTCATGCAGGGCTCTACGAAGCCTAGCATGGCTAGCCAGTGGAGCTTCATGACATCGTTGTTAGTGGGATCATCCAGGGGTGGAATGAAAAAGGAAGGCAAGTCGGGGGATGAGGTGTCTAGCATTTTGAAGCAAAAATGGAGATCTGCAGCCTGGGATCTGTCGAGTGATCGAACCAGGGCATTCGGCCGTGTCCGCTCGTCAATATAAATTGTAGACCAAAACCTGGGGTCCGCAATAGTATTCCTGAAACTGCGGCATACACAAGAGACGACCCATCGGTCGTGAGCGAGGAATTGCGGCAGGTAGAAAAAGCATGGCAGTACATGCAACAAGATGTTAGCCAGAATTTCCATCGGCAGGTCATTAATGTGTCGAGCTGCACAATAGAGAGCGGAGCAGTCAAGCGCGGAAGCGGATCCATTAAATACAACGTACTGGAAGTTTGACAGTCAAACGTCGATATGCGCATAATATACGCAGCCGTGAGGAGGGAGTCCATGAGCTGAAACCTAGAGGACAGGCGCATTGGATACAGGTCCACTACATTTATCTCTTCGCCCTCGTCGTCGGAATCCATGGTAAACTAGTAAACAAGACCAGGAGAAATTATAAGAACGCACAGTAGGATCAGGAGCGCGACTGACGCGACAGACACACGCAAGGAATAAGTGATCGAAGACAATCAAAGATGGCCGCGAGATATCAGAGTCCACTATCGGAAGGCGAGCCAGCGCAAGGGAAGGTAGGGAGCTACATGGGGATGAAATAAAGGTGTGATACGGAACGATAGACAGGCGGCTCGAGAAAAAGTTTGAGAGAAAGAACCAGGTGATGTTGATCTAGCCAAGCGAGATCGGAAAATTTCTGGGGTGCAAAGGATGGGAAACCAAGGAGGATTAAGTGCCCGAAAGAATATTGGAAGAACAAAGTACCGGTGATGTTGATCTAGGCGAGATCCGAAAAATTATGGGTGTAGAGGATGGGAAACCAAGGAGGATAAAGTGCCCGAAAGAAGATTGGCGTGATAAGGGGTCGGATAAGTTGCGTGCGCGGAAGGCACCACGACCATATGGCAAGTCTACATGTCGCAAATATAAGAGAGCTCCACAAGAACGGCCCGTCAATATGACCACACACAACCTTCGGTATTATAGTAATACAAACACACGCGGGCAAAGAATATGCATAGCACATTTTAAACAAATCTAAGCGGAACGCTTGCAGCATGTACCTCCCTGGCATATTAATACATGTATCTGGGATAGACACCGCGAAAAATATTGTAAGACTCGACTACCGGCTGACAATAGTTAAGGGACGGAGTGGATAAATGAGAAACAAGAATGTATGGAATAGAAACGAAACGAGGGGCATCACCAGTAACGGAATGTACTATATCGACATGTTTAGCAAACGTCTGAGGGGGGCGATGATAAAGCAAGTCGTTCGCCTCGGCTGAGGACAAAGTCTCCGTAATACAGAGTAGATGAAGGTTAGGACAGATGCCGGGGTGGTCGCGAGTTATGCGGGATATGATGGACCCCAAACCATGGACAACGTGAAGATCTGAATGGCGGATGTCCAATCTAAGGAGACGAGGGGCCAATGTAAGCAATGAAGCAAACACCGGAGTATCCGTCCAATGCACGAATATCTCCGCATCCATCACGCGCTTCAGGACGTGGTCACAGCGGAGGACAAAGTGTTCGAGTAGCGAATGGTCGGCGGTGCGGATCCTAAGGGTGTGGATAGCCGGCAGCACAAGGTTGCGCACGATCTCGCAAGCAGAAGGTTGAAGATAGTCGAGCTCCAAATGTGTGAGAAACATGAGGGCGGCGTAGTAAGGCGCAACGACAGGGTCGTCGCTCAGACACAGCCAAATCAATCGCAAGCTGGTGAGCTGAGGTGTGGAACGGAAGAGCGCGGAAAACTCGTTTGCCGACGCGTCAAAGTCCAACGCCCTCGAGCGATCTCCTATGTGGAGGGTGACCAGATTACCCAAGAAGGGTGCGCTCCCCCACGTCACCAGCATAGGCGACATACGCAGATGCCGCAGCTGGGGCGATCCACCGGACAACATGGGGGGGAAGTGGCAGATGTTATCGACTGCCTGGACCCAACGCTGTCTAGAGGCGTCTCCAACACCAAGGTCCAATCGGGCAGATATTAGATTCGGAGCGGCCATCGTTGCAAGCTGATTCATGAGGAGCGATGATGAAAGTCCCTCCCCGCAACTCACTAGGATGTGAGAGCATCGGTTAAAGACCGGGGTGACCGAGGTGAAGATACGACGGACGGCAAAGCCAACCTCGATCAGGGCGTGAGGAGCGATTCGTCTCTCGCTACTCTTTCGCCTATCCTCGATGGGAGTGTTGGCGAATATGAAGGCCAGGGTAAGGGGGGATTGTTGGCTCCGAATAAGATAACGCTTTAGGTCTCGCCTGCGCATGAGGTCATGGACGACAATCCTGCTCCAGCACTGGGCATCACCCAAGACACAAAAGTTCCACAGACGGCATACGAGGCGGATCGCCTCCAACGCATCGGCGAGGGCAGTCTGGTAAGCAGTTGGTGGGCAGGGATTTTATGCATTTTGGTGATAATGCATAGTGCATAAGCTTTCGAGGTCCGTTATGCATTTTTGGGACTTGAGAAGAGGGTAATGAAGCCTTGTGGGACACTAATAGTGCTTGTTTCTCGAGCCCAAATCACCGTGGCAAAACACGATCACGCTCTCGCAGTCATGTTCGAGGCCGTGGGAACACATTGCTTGCGATCAGTGTCCGAAGAAAATATATGTCAATTTTTTTGATCCGACCACAAGGGGGTCCAAGGATAAGCATTGCCCATATGGGGTTGGGTAGGTTGGTTGGACCCCGGCCGCCAGAAAAAAAAAATTGTTGTATGTACTTTTATTTTCCTCTAATATGAGGCCTAGAACCTTCCCACGACTTCCCAAGCATACTTTATGCAATTCCGACGGGATATTACTGTCGTCAATAGCTTGTTTGGCTGTGAATATGGCCAACATCACTTTTGAACCGCCTCCCGATCAGGCAAGTCATCATGTGATCCCCGAAATGGTCTGGACCAACGCCGGAGTCTTTCCCTTCAACTCGCACCAATTTCATGATTCACACCGGGATGAACTCCAACATGCCATCTGAGCGTCCCCTAGGGCTCAAAAAAAATCTAGCGGCAAATTTGAGGCTTATATAAGCGAGTTCCCACGGTAGGTTGGTAGGTTGAAGCCCGAAAGGCCGTTTCAAAAAAAAATTGTAGGTGATATCATATTTTCTTATTGTTGGACCCCCTTGTCCGACCAGCTTTCTCGCACCCTTCGGCTGTTTCGCAGTCATGTTCAACGCGAGGAGCAGCTGAATGCGCGACAGATAACCTTGGAGGAGAGCTGGGGTACCAAAACTAACTGAATCTTGGCCGTAAATACTGTATATACTATATGAACTACTGTTTTCTTGGAAAGTGACAATTCTGTCACGTTGTCACTGAGAGTCACACAGCGTGACAAAATCTCGCAATGCATATGGCTCATAATGCATAGGGTTTGGAATTCAAAAAGGTCCACATCCCGGACAAGGAACCGAAGAGATGAGGTCAAAGCCTCCACTGGCAGCGCATTAATCGAGACTAAAGAGAGATAATATTTTAACGAACAACCATCGAAAGATTTTATGAGCCTACCAGCCCACGAGACGACATGAACATTAGAACGGCCGTCAGTAGGACCAGGAGGGCGAGACAGTGCAAGTCGTGAATACCGGAAAGACGAGCTGACATACGAAGCCATGAAAACCGGACGCTGTGACAGTGGTTTTGTGTCTACGATGCATGAAGTGAAAATATATGAACCCCGAGATTGCGCACACTCGGCGGCCAACGGAAAAGGCCACCGCCATGTAGAAGCATCATGATGTAGATCGGAAGTAACAACGGTCCGGGCCACCGGTTGATAAGATGTAGAAGCATCATGATGTAGATCGCACGAACTCGGAAGCAAAAACGGTCCGGGCCACCGGTTGATAATCTTATCAATTTCAAGGTACATACTTGCAAACACGAATTGGTAAACGCGGCTAACTAAATATTGTGTGAATATAGATAGGCTACTTCAGGGTGATGCCGGCGACCAAGAGGAAAAGGAATGAACTGCAAATCGAATAGTGGAAGGCGAGCAGAAAGCCAAACGAGCGCCAAATGTTCTTCGAAATGGACAGGGCCGGCAAAGCCCCCAGTTTTTAAACGGAGAGCGAGGAGAGGGGAATCACAACTGGAGGCAGTAGAAGCGACATGGACGGCGATGAAATCTTGCACTACACATGCGCTCTCATACCCCAAGATTAGGGATGTCAAGGATGGCAAAACATGGGTAACACCGTCCACAACCGACGATGTGGCGAAATCAGACAGAAGTCTGAACATGGAACCCGACGCCTCCGAAAGGTCGAGAGTCCGAACCGAGGTGAGGAGTGGGATGACGAGCATGGTCGAAGGCACATGAGCGAGCCTCATGCTGATGATGGACAACTCTTCGATGCCACTGAAGAGCTGAGCACACACGAGGGCGCTGGCGACATCCTCCATGTTCGTCAAGCGAACGCGCAGAGAACGCAGCTTGGGGAAATCGAAGTGAGAGGCAAGAAGTCCGAGTGATTTGTCTGCGGTAAACTCGATGTGGAGGAAAGTGACCGAGGTGGAAAATATGGGCGCGCGGACTCTCTCTGTGATATCCGAGCAAGATACGCCGACCAAAACTAGGTCGGTAAGGTTGAAGGAGGATGATATGACCTCGCTGAACGCAGCGTAATCCATAGGCTCCACAGGTGGTCTGGCCCATCGCCCTATGCTGGGGAAAAGGCGTAATACCCTGAGGCATCCAAAACCACTGGTGAGGAATGGCAGGCTGGCTGAACGGATGTGGAGGACGGTCAAGGCGGAATAATCGGAAGTAAACCAATCAAGAGGCTGAACGGGGGGGTTTTGGAACAGGTCCGGTAAGCACGTGGATCTATGGTGAAGCGTTATCCGGGCGAGCAGCGGGGCGGGAACGACGGCGCAAATGGAGTTGGCAGCCAGCAAGAAGGCGGAACGTTCCGTTCCACAACAAAAGCTCGACATCCGACAGAAATGTGGGCGAAGACATTCCATTCGTTGCTGCAAATCCGAAACCCCGGACTCCGTACTGCCGTCGTATTCGTCGAAGTACACATATACTCGCAACAGTGCAGATCGCGACCGGGCCAAGGTGATATGAATGGCCTCCACAGGTTGATAGAAAGTCACCACCACAGCTGCCCAATAAGAAGGAAAATCGAGCAGATAACGGTACCACTGGCTCGATATGAGACACAGTTTAACCCGTAGTTTGAGGAATTGCACGAATGTAAGCAGAGGACCACCGTACACAGCCAGCATGAAAATGTGGGAGTAAATTTCCATGGGAAACCGACTGAATAGAAGTGAGCTCGCGGGCTCGCTAACGATCTGTGACACACATAAAAAAAAGGAGTATAACAGAGCGCAGTGGCCACACACCTCATGGACAGCAGCAACAGCAGACATAACCTTATCCACAGTTAAAAAAAAACGCAAGTACCAAACAAAAACAAAAACACGAACCAAAGGATGAACACGGAAGTCGCAATCGGAGCAAGAATACCGGACGCGATATATAAGGACTCATGCCATATCGGAGAAGACGTCCGCAAGGGATGGGAATAAAATCAGCAATCATAAAAGCATCAAGTCGATACAAACACGGGCTAATCTGGAAACCGGTGACAATAGATAAGTCCTATCAGGCCAAGCGGCCATGATTTAAATAGGCAGCCACTGGTGAATGCGAAATGACATCAATGGCTGAAAACGCGCCCGAAAGTCCACGTAAGTGCTATGACCCTACCAAACGTGACATAGACCTTTCAAAATCTCTTATAGCGACAGATGGTAAGCTCAGTAAACTCACCAAATGAACAAATATACTAACTACAGCGCAGACGTCAGTTTTCCTCACGCCGAGCTGTTCGACCAATGTGAGCGATTCCTAAAGTTAATTCAAGGTGTGTAACGTCATTCCAGACCGCACTCTCGAGGCAAAAGACTTGGCCTCGGTAATGGGCAACTCGGATTACACCCCAGAGCTATTCGCGTTCATGAAGACCATGCGATACGGGCGACTATTGACCCTGGCGACCATAAACAAACCGTGCGCAGAGCACTTCGACAAATTCTCCGAAGAGAGTTTCAAGATTGATGGTACGGACGTACCTGCCATTTTTGAATATGCAATGACTGACAACGAAACAGTACCTGGCGACCCACAAGACCTTCTGGCAAGATTGCCATGGGAGCTCCTATACCCAGTATTACTAGACATGGCTTTCATTGATCGCGTGAAGCTGTCGCAGACATCGAAACGCAATTATGCGCTATGTGCCGCTTTTCTGCAGTTCGCTGTTTCGGACACGCTTCAGCGTTTCAATCTCAAATACTCCGGAGTACGATTCATGCAGACCATAACAGGCGCAGTCATATCTGGATCTTTGCTGCCCTCCATCCTACATAACGGATCCGCCCGCTTCGAGGTCAACGACATTGACTTCTACGCGCCCTCTAGACAGGCGTGGAGAGTGGTCCTATACCTGTCCCACTCGGGAGGATTCACGACCGGTGATATAGGCTATGAATACGCTCACCTTCAGGGAGTGGGACGAATATGGGCGATGTACAGAGGCACCCTGAAGATCAATGTCATCGAGTCATTGAGCGCCAGCGCCCGCGACTCTGTCGTGCATCACCACTCCACCCCTGTAATCGGAACGCTGTGCAGCGACAAAGCGTGGCTGGCATACCCGACTCTATCCAACAAAAGCCAAGCCCTCGCCACCAAATACAGCCTTATCGCAGACAGCAAGCCCACCCGACGAAGGGCTTGGGACGTGGTGCGTAAATACACCAAGAGAGGCTTCTCATTTGTATTTGACCACGAAGACGACCATACCTGCGGGACCGATCCAAGCTGTCCTGCTTCCTTCAGAACCAGCGTCGACAGCGGATGTCTCAGCATGTATCTCCCAACATCACCGTTTGGTACCGGTAACTTACACCACGAAACATCTTGGTCTCTCAAAGGAACGGGATGCAGGCAACAAGGCGGCCTGAGCATCAACCCTGGGGCCAATAAACCCATACACCCGGCTTCTAACGTAGACGGTAAGGTGCACATCCTGTTTCAGAACTGCACTTATAATCCCGCTAGACACGAGATGGAGACGGCTCGTATTGTCATACATTACATTGGAAGAAGCCCCCGCATTCGAGTAGCAGTATACATATAACGTTATTTTAAAACTGCGACGTTCCTGGCGAAATTGAGGGTTGCGAGAGAGATACGGGCCGAAATTGATCATCCGATAAGTTTTGATGAGCAGCTGAGAAGGCAGGACCGCAGGAGGGATTGCTAGAGAATACTGAAAGATCGATTGATTAGATCGACATAAATTAAGGAGCAATGAGGCGGGTCACCTTATGATGCAACGCAGCAACCGAACAAAAGAAGTAAAAAGGTAAAAGGATGCGCGACAGCCGACAAGGAGGTCTGATTGGGGAGCGGGGGCCGACAAAGCTACACACGAGGTACAGAGACTGGGCAGCAACAGCATCAGAAAAGATGGAAGTCATCGAATAAACAGGGCTAATGATCGCGATTGACCCAATATACCGATATATGGACCGGCAACATCAGAAACGGCAAACGAAGAGGGCGACATGAATTCACACAGTCCAAACCAAAAGAAGCAAATGGATACGATAAGGAATCCAGTCCGACCTGAGGCACAGATAAGGGATAGGGAGATAGAGGAAAGGCGCAAACACACCGGTCAAAGGCGAGAGATGACGCAGTCTCTACCTGGCTCCAAAGAACGAAAATAGAATACGTGATTCGCAAGTGGCGCTGAAGGAAGGTCGTAGTCGGGAGACGAAGGAAGCAAACAGCTATAAAAAGTGCGGCCAGAAAGGATGGCAGAGGAAGCGGCAGCTGTAGGCACTACGTCAGGAAACGATCAGACAGCAATTAGAATGGAGTACATACTTCCAGACAGAGGGGGAGGAGAGAACCCGGCATGGATACGACCGACACCGACGGTGGAGCACGAAGGCGAAGGCACAAGCGGAGCAAGAGACGAGAGTCTAAGAGAACGAACCACTATAAACCAAAGAAAAAGGGAACTGAAATCCAAAGAGACGCACTCAATATCATTCAAAGCCTGATCATGAAGCTTGGTAATCAAAACAGCCACTGTCGAAGGGACGACGGGACAAGGCATGGGCATCTGAGCGTCAGACACACAGTACATGACACAAGACACTGCCGGATCATTTAGCGGGGGCGTACAGGTCTGACAATAACCTACAGGAAAATGCATAGTCATCGGTAGGCGGACAAGCATATAGTCCAGGGGGTCCAAACTGGCCTGAAACAAGAGTGTAAGATTAAGCAGAAACAGCACAGAGCATGAGAAAGGACGACCATTAAGTGACGAGGGCATTAATAGGCTAGAAAGACGCAACGAGATGAGAGAAGATGTGCAAAGGACGAACGAAAGAGCAAACCTCACTAACCATGTCAGAAGACAATTCCGATCACTAGATCTGCAATATATTTGATGGTAAGCGGCAATCACCGGCATCAGCTTCAAGCTGTCTCACCTTCCTAGGGGATGCAGGAAGTGGTAGTTTCAAAGCGAACAGCACGCGAGCATTCATAAACACTATTGGGAGAGTTTGAGAGTGGTAATTTGTGTTAAGACACACAGGCAACACCGGTCGCAACTTCGATCAACTGATGGGAGGAGCCTTTCCGCGAGATCATGGGTCATGATGGGTGAGAACACGCCTCTTGCCGAGGAAACTCGAATAACAGTCACGGGAAGTTAGTAGCTAGGTTAAGGTCAAGCAAGAGATAAGAGTACGGGAAAACGGGAGCAACGTAACCCCAGAAGGCGAAAAGTCACGCTGATATAAATCAACACAAGAAAATATAGAAGATAGCTCCAGAACGGGACAAACACATGAAAGATCGAGAGGTAAAATCACGTTTCGTAGTCACGTTTCAAGGCACAGCTGGTTTCGAGGGTCCCACTAGAACGAGTCTTAATTAAAATTAAGGACTCGTAATCTGATAGGTGATATGTCAAAACCACGTGGACTGTCGACTACCTACCTCTTTCGGCAACTACTACCATGCGCGTTGTATCCTGGCTCTCGTCCCTCCTGTTCGCCGTGATTGTGCTGGCCGCAGACCCCCCGGCTAAGCTACAAATTGACACGACTTACCTGCCCGAAGATTGCCCCGCTAAAGCGGCGAAGGGAGACTCGATTAAAGTCCACTATGTGCGCGATGCCCGTTTGTTCTTCATGCAGCAACCAAATTGGGTTTTAGACTGGTACACTGTTCTCGACGGGGGCCAAGTTTGACTCGAGGTCAGTTCCATTCTTGTGGCGTGCATATCAGTAGCTCACGAACGCAACAGCCTTGACCGCGGCTCGCCCCTCCCGCTGACACGTAAGCTCATGCGTGGCACTTTTGAATCATTTTAATCGTCTGCAGTCGGCATTGGGCAAGTCATCAAAGGCTGGGACGAGGGTCTCATTGGGATGTGCTTGAACGAGAAGCGCACCCTCACCATCCCGTCCGACATGGCATACGGTCAGTCTGGTCCGCGTCCACGTCCCCTGTTCTCATCAAATATCCCACAGGCTCGCGTGGAGCTGGCGGCGCCATTCCTCCAAATGCTGCCCTCGTATTTACTGTGGAACTCGTTGGCCTGGACAGCAAGGTTAGCAGCCACGAGGAGTTGTAGATTTTACATCAATGTCGGACTCAGGAATTGGAAATGCGAGAAGCTCGGATTCGTTTTTGCACCACCGCTCTGCGCTATCGTCGACCGTTCTCGTTCTGTTGGGGAAAGACTTGTACAACTGTTCTATGCACCTGAGCGACTATTATCGGTGCGACGTGACTCCTGTCCCAAACCTACGTGCAGCCGCAGATGGCACTGTCCTGCGATTAGGCTCTTCTTCCTCATCGTGAACACGATGAAGAATGTGCTATTTCTGACAGACCCCGACTCAGTTTACACCGATCCAGTGACAGCCAAAGTCCCACTGGAAAAGGTGGCGATGCCGATCCGGACTTTCTTGTACGATAGTGCGTGACACAACGCTCTCACCTGTTACATGTATTCCGTACTTCCCGCGTCGCTGAATGACTGGAAGGCGAGGAATTGGAAAGAGAATTTGGTGTGGCGCTTCGTTGACGAAAATAGTTCGGCTTTCATGTTCAGTCCTATATGTAAGTGAAAAGTGTACGTGGATGAATCGAGGGCTCATGTTTTGACAGAAAGGGGACTGCATAACTTGTAAGAATATAAATAAGGGGACAGTCTTTGAGAGTACGATCGTGTATACTCTTGAGTGCAATTAGAGATTATGATAAGGCGACCCGATGTCCGAATCACTTGAACGAGGGAACGACGGCAGCGACTGATACCATTTTTCGGCCAGAGACGAATGGCGTCACCGTGCACTGAACTCGGTGAGTCGCCGCTTACTCCGACTCGAGGAGTACAGAGATTCAGATGAAGTGTTCTCATGATCATTGGATGGTATAAATGAAGATTATGTTATGCAATGGGATGGTATGCGCGTTGAGGTGGGTATGACTTGCGCCTGGGGGTCACAACTAGTACACACCGGGTATGAACTTGTACTTCACAACCTCGCAATACCGGTCCCAGTCTTTCCCGTACTTGGCTGAGCATCTGGTAAGGGTATTAGTTCCAAGAGCGATCACGGCCGTAAGTGCTCTGCATACCTCTCGAAATCGCGCCCGACGCGGTGCACGAGAACGGTGATAAAGAACATGGAGTAGAAGTACGGGATGGGTGTTGCGGTACCGATGATTGCGCCCCAACAGAAGCTCATGATCCAGTCCGCGACATAGTTCTAGGCACGGAAACGTCAGTATTTTCCTGGGAAATTGGCGAGATACACACTGGTTTGCGTGAGTACGCCCACCAGCCACTGGTCAGGAGGCGGTTACTGAAAGACGGGCGTCAGAGGGGGTAAGTCGAATAACAGCCTGAAAGCGAACCCGTGAGCAGTCTGGATGAATGTAGGATTTTTGACGATGCCGCCAGGGAGCTGGGGAAACGCGGTGCGGAAGGTGGTGATTCCCTGAGTCTGCATCTTGAAGCGGCTTTTCTGCGACATTGCGGTATCCCAGCTGCGACGGGGGTCAGCGAGTAATCTGGGAGAGCGGCTCGAATGACTAACATATAGTAGGCTGTGAGGAGCACCGCAAACATAAAGACATATCGAGGCGTCGAGAATTGATATTTGGATGGGTCTTGTCGGGCCATGTAGACGATAGAGTAGATGTACGACTGTACCAGTTGGGTCAGACTTTTGTTGAAGTGGGAAAATATTGCAACTTACGAAGGGGACTCCTGCGAAGTTCCAGAAGATGACCATGAAGCCCCACCTAGAGGTAGACGTTAAGTGGTGAGACCACGTTGTATGAGTAACATACTTTTCGTGGTACATGTCCCAGGTTTGCGGGATGCATTCCTCCCCTTTAGCACTGCACGCGAAAATGAATAGATGTCGACGACAGGAAGGAAACGATGCGAACCAAGCATTCAGATATAGCCACGTCGCCAAAATCATGAAGGCCATGTTCTGAGCGATCATCGTGAGCTATCGAATGGGGGAAAGGAAGAAACCCTACCGGGGTGACATATCCCAAGTCCTCATATTGTTTGCAACCACCCGACACGGAAAGGAAAAACACAATGACCCAGGGAACGCGGACCTCGGCCCACATCTTCAGGTCGATGGGCCCTATGCGCGGGTTCAAAATGGCCCCCATAAAAACGTCGTATATAAAGTTTCCAGACATGCGGATCTGGCTGCCGGTGGCGACGGCAAAGAAGTAGGCTCCGAACGAGATCGAAACGCCGAAAATCATCCCGACAGACATGAGATGACCAAAGTTGTCGATAATTTCCGTAAGACGGAAAAGGCTGGTGTAATGGAGAACGGCGGCAGTGACCATGGTCGCATACAGGCAGTAAACAGCATTGCAGTTGTAAATGAGGGTTTTATAACCCAATGATGGGACCGGGAGACCTTCTTGTTGAAATCCTGGCATGACCAAAGCGAGGACGAACTGGAAGACGACGTTTCCGCCGTACACCTGCCATGCATACAAAGAGGGGTTCGCATCCTGGAATGGAATTCAGAATAGACAAGTGGTTGAGCCAAGATCGCGCACCTCGCATATGTGGGCCCACATTCTCGCCAGGAATGGCTTGACATCCTCCAAAGAGTCGGGATGGACCAATTGACCATCATAGAACCAGAGGCAGATCCAGAGGTAGTACATAAGAGCCGGGAATCCCAGCATGATAGCGGTGACGCCTAACGGGCCACCGAATTCGTACTTGTCATGCTGGTCAAGGCGGTGGTCGATCGCCTTACCAGCCTCAGTGACGACGACCTTGGACGTGCTTGCTGCAGCTTCTGGTGGGGCGGCCTTGCTGTCCGTCATGGTAGAAGGGAGAATCGCTTTTAGAAAGGGGCAAGGCCGTGGTACTATTCGGGTAAAATATCGTACGACTTGCGAGGACAAAACACGTGGCGGAGTTGCCGGATCCAATCCTGCCTCTCGCGCGTGACTGACAACACTGGCCTATTCCTATGAGCCTCGTCCAACTCTCGAGGGGTTTTTTGGCTCCTGAGGACGCAAAGTGGGATTGTTCGAAAAAAACGCGATCACGGGACTAGCAGACTCGGAGGTGGCTGTGCCACCACCTTGGCTGATCCCAAGCTGACTCGGATCACCCAGCGCATAAATGGCACCAAAACGGCGCCTAAAGAACTCGCTATCTTACAACCATTCATCTCGGATCCATGAACATCGACAGCGGCTAACAGATATGCATTGCCTTGAAAGATAGATTCCCGCTCTTGCGGCCTCAGTGCGTCGGACACAGCGATAGAAATCCGAAATAGGCGCTGCTCGAGGTTTAAAAGAAGGCGATTTCAAGATGCGAGTCATACCTATCTACCATGAAGAAAATCCTCCTGGCAACCGGATTCCTGGTGGCTGCCGTCGCTCGGGCCAGCAACTCAACTGAGTTGGACGGGGACTGCAAAGTCCAGGCGTGGGTTCGCGCCGAAGATTTGGCCCCGAATCACGTATCCCACGGTCCGTTTGCACTTGAACCGTAACTATTACAACTTAATGCGGTACTAGGTGAACTGCGCATCAAAGTGAAACCAGCCCATTGCGCCAATCGCATTGCGTCTGTCACTCTCCGACTCCAACTCGACGAATTCGGCGAAGTAAAGCATTTGCGGCAAGGCGCAGTTCTTCCTGAGATCCATAGGTCCCACAACCAAACAGTCTCGCTCGATTTATACAACTTTTTTGGGGCCAGCGCAAACGATGTCGTCTATGATTATAGCGCGTATGATAGGGCGATGAGCGACTCTGCGTTTTGGGTCGTCAAAGCTGAAGAACGCAGGGCTTGGTCTACCGAGGTCGTTCTCCTTGAAAAAAACCTGAGTAAGTTTCCCTTACCCTTCTCGTGCAACCTGATGTGTAAATGGAACCATTCCTCCCAGACTTTTCTCAACCGATGATCACCCCTTTCATGGTGGTCTCACCTGCCGTAAATTATCCTCCGGTTGTTAAAACCTATCGTGGCATGGACAGCTCTACGCCGATCAGGAGGCATGCATACAGTCAGCTCGGATATCACTACATTGCAGTAAGCCCACAATTTAATCAGGAGTCTGGAAGCATGTTCATTCTGTCTAGGTCGTGGAATTTGCCAATGGGACGACTGTCGATATTCCAGCTGGGCACACAAATTTTGTCCCGACTTCATCTCCGCCTCCACCAATAGCACCCTTCACTTGGAATGTAACATTTCCCGAAGATAAGCCCTGTGGGGAAAGTCAAGAGTTGCCTTCGGCGAGAAACCGCCCGGCTGATATGCAACGATGTCTTCCGGAGGAGCTCCGCTCTGTATTTGTTGCAGAAATAACGCTGGATGAAGGGAATGTCATACGAAGAGGTATTTCTGCATTCTTTTGTCTCCAGCTACGTAATGACTTTGCTGCTTGTGCAGGTCAAATGTTGAAAGGAAAAGTGACTGTTCATGCTACAAATGGGTCCACGGCAATGTCACAAATTCAAGTTACCTTCATGACGGGCGACAACCAGCATTGGGCTACAAACCAAGCCATATCCGGGGGAGACGAGAAATTCTCGGATTTTTGGTGCCACCGGCCGCGCAGCCATCAAACACTGTCCATCGACTCTCACCTCAATATTTTCAGCGAAAAGGACGACGATTTCACCTGGGTTTATCGCGATGCACACCCGAGTCGTCGTAGTCACCTCACACCCACCAAGCCATACTTCGATTTCGAGCTTGAAGTGCCCAAAACAGCTGCCCCGGACTTCTTCTCACATTACAGCTCTGGGGAAGCTTGGTTGGAGCTGCGACTCGACGTCCTGTATTCCCGCGACGCTGCTATCTGCATCGACGGTGTGAATGGCTACATTGACAGGGAGGCGGATGAAAGAACAACCGATAGCGCCACAAACACAGAAGAAGGTTTATGGGATTCGCACACGCCCATCGGCCAGCCAGTTCAATCGTTCAATTGGCAGCGTTCACTGGCTCTCACAGCCCAGGTGCCCATCGTTGTTTTGAGCGAGATATCTACCCAGCCAGTCAAACACTACCTACAACCCGGCCTCCCGTCTCCAGTTATCCTCGCGTCGCAGGTGGATAGAGTGTTCCCTGTTGCGCACCCCTTGATCATCGTGGAGCCTATGGCCAACACGTCCGCGCGGCTTATGCAATCGGAAGGAACCTTCGACCCCTACCAGTCGCATTTTAATTTCTGGAACAGGACAAGGCGTCTCGCCCGTTATCAAGCCCCCGACCCTCTCGATCGGTATATGGCAGGAAATTATGCAGGTTTGCTCTGGAAAAAGAAGATTGTTGCCACGGAGAGAGGAATCCTGCCGGTGCAGGCTGCAGAAGTGGTTCAAAGTGAGAGTAATGACCAGCACCCGCTCGTCGTAGCGCCGTAGGAATTCGTTGCTTGTCATTTGGCGGTTGTGTCCCGTACTGTGGTGTGTAATTAGGATCCAGTAAACACCGACGTGCAATGCGTTTTTTTTTAATGCCTCTGTGCTTGCATCATGGAACTGTCTTGTTGGCGGAAGTTACTATAGCTAGTTCAACTAGTTCTCCGTTGACAGTCTTAGATCATCCCAGCAATTTCACGTGGAAGTTGCGCATCCCATAAATAACGACGATGATCCCGGCCCAAGCAGCTTCATCCTTTGGATTTCCTAGACCATGGCTATGCTTGATATCATATCGCAAAGCTTTCCCCCCAAGACCAAATTCACGGCAGAAGATGTACCGGATCTCAGCGGAAAAGTTTGCATAGTAACTGGGGGAAACTCAGGTCAAATCATCGTCCAACCATTCTGCAGTCAATCTAATGAGAAACAGGCGTCGGAAAAGAGACCATTCGAGTCTGTTTAGTCTGAACGCATCACGCCGCCGTTGAACTCACGGTCTCCAGGTCCTGCTTAACCACAATGCCAAAGTCTACATGGCGTCAAGGAGCCAAGAGAAGGCTTCAACAGCCATCGAAGAGCTGAAGAAAGAGACGGGAAAGGATGCATTATTCCTCAAACTGGACCTCGGGGATTTGAAAACCATCAAGACGTCTGCCATAGATTTTCTCTCGTTCGTGTTTTCTTGTTCGTACTATCTTTCGTTTCATCTCCAGAACAGAAAGGAACCCGAGCTTCACATCTTATTCAACAATGGCGGTATGTGTCTCTTCGACATGTATTCTTCTCTATTAAGCCGAGAACAGGTGTCATGATGCCTCCCCTCGAGGACCGCACCGCGGACGGCTATGATCTCCAGGTCCGCAGGTTAATGCTGAGTATTCCTCCCTGCTGACTGACGCCTTCGGCTTTCAGTTCGGGACAAATGTGCTCGGTATACACGATCGTTTTCGCCATTCTTTTTTTATTTATACCGAACCAGGCCCGTTCTTCTTCACCAAACTCCTACTTCCCGCACTTCTAGCTGGAGCGAAAACGAGTCCCGACGGCAAAGCTCGCGTCGTCAATACTTCTAGTGGCATGCACCTGATGAACAAGCTTGACTTCAAAGCCATCCTAGACGACAAGAAGAGGAAGAAGGCCGGGACACAGGCACTGTACGCTCTGAGCAAATTTGTGCGCTGCTGGTCGGTCCAGGAGAAGGGCGATGGTCTAACAATACTCAGGGACTTGTGGCTTATTCCGCAGAGTTGGCCAGAAGATATGGCGAGCAGGGCCTGGTCATAACGTCTCTGCACCCTGGTGTCATCAAAACCGATCTGCACCGGCATATGACTGGTGCCCTCGGCTCTGTTATCGTACGCTCGAGCCATTTTATTTTTCAAGAGTAGTTTCCGAGGGCATTTTTATAGAACATCATGGAGAAGACGGTCCTACATGACGTTTCGTACGGTGCGCTCACTCAATTATATGCTGGGACTAGTGTGGACGGTGCTCAGCTGAATGGAAAAGTACGTTTCTCCTCGATTGGATGAAGTGTAATTTAATTTAACCTATTTACAGTATTTGATTCCATGGGCCCGCGTAGGAAAGCCTCACCCGGATTCGCAGGACCCAAAACTAGGCACCGAGCTGTGGGATTGGATGGAAGAGCAGGTAAAACCATTCGAGTAAGTTAGACCTAAGCCTGCCTAAGCCTTTGGCCTTGGGTTAGACAGCCCCATTATTTAAATTTATGCCAACAAAGGTTTTCCGGTGACATTTCTTCAGTTTTTAGCGTGCTACAGACGGTAACGACCGTCGGGCGTCAGCCTATTTCTTTCTTGCAAAATTCGTCATTGATTTGTCATACAAATGTCTTGATTATGGTTTGATTGTCCGAGTTTGTTTCCTCTCCATCTCTCCTCCTCCCACCATTGTCCCACCACTTGTTCATCCCCGCCGCAGGCTGTTGTTTCTATTTACTTAGCGACTGCTCTGTCAATCGATAAATATGGCATCTTCTGTTTTTTACAAGTTCCACTCTCGAAAGGACGAGTCTCGAGTAACTTTCGATGGTACTGGCATATCTGTGTTCGACCTCAAACGCGATATCATCCTAGCCAATAACATGGGTAAGGCGAACGATTTCGACTTGTTCATTTTCGACAGCAGTTCCAACAAAGGTGTGTGTCACAAAACAAATCGTCGTGAGAGGCATCGTCCAATGCAATTCACAGAGTACACGGACGACTCCGAAATTATCCCTCGGTCGTCCTCTGTCGTCGTTAAACGGAGACCGGCAGCCCGACCTGGCCGGGGCAAAGCCTCGATATATATCGCGGGTGCCGGGCTCTCCGTCCCTACTTCGGAACCTGCCCACAGAGGTGGTCCAGGAGCAGCGTCAAGTTCCTGGCACAAAGGTGCCATGTCAAAACGTTTTGATGTCAAGGATGAGCCGTCGTCATCGGTACCGAAGCCTTCAATGGTGGGTAGACAACCGTGCGCCAACTCTCTACTCACCTTCTCTCAGTCTACAAAGCCAGCCGCCGACGACGATGAGGCATCAGCGATGGCGGCTATGTTTCAAGCTCAAACAGCAAACTGGGAGGAAACCCAGGAAAAGATGTCTCAGTTGGTGTCGCCGCTTGCGGTTTCTTGTCAGCGTAGTAGCAACATATCTAATGAACCTCCTTTGTTCTTTTTCTTCCTGGTCCCAAATCGAACAGTGCGCAGCGTATATATAACAACTCGCGCGGGACAGGATTTTCTCGTGGTGGGAAACCGCACACAGCGCATCAGCCCCCGCCACAACCCGACCGACCTCTACCACCGAGCTATGTATGCTATCGTTGCGGTCAGAAGGGTAACTCGTTCCACCATTTCCCTCGTACCCGCTAACGCCTGAATCAGGTCATTGGATCCAAGATTGCCCGACCAACAATGACCGCGAATTTGACCATAGACCTCGCATTAAGCGGACAACTGGGATTCCGCGAAGCATGCTGAAGACAGTCGAAAACCCCAACATCGCGGAACTCGGGCAAGGTGTTATGGTTACGCCCGACGGTGGTTATGTCGTGGCTCAGCCAGATTCGTAAGTATCATAGAATGTTTGAAACACGGCTGCTAACCCACTATCCCAGTGCATCCTGGCAAAAACAAGTGTCTCGGCCGAAGGGATTAACTGTGGCCGACGTCCGGGAACGCACGCCCAGTGATCCATCTCTCGTATGTCCCATCGACAACAAACTGTTCCGAGACGCAGTCAAGACTCCATGTTGTGGTACCCACTACTGTGAGGAATGCATACAGACACATCTACTGGAGCAAGATTTCACCTGTCCGAGCTGCGCCAAGAAAATCGCTTCACTTGATAAACTTGTCATGGATAAACCCATGCGTACCAAAGTCACAGATTATATCGAAAATGTGATTGAGGAGAGCAAGAAAGAAGGCGGCGACGAGAGCGCAGCAGCCAATGTTACTTCTAGTGTTCCGGGTCCAGTGAGCTTGAATTCTATCTCCCCAAGATCTCAATTTGATGCCTGGTTTTTGAAGTCATCCGCTGGTCAAGATCCGGCTAACGCAGAACAAGACTTCTATGCCGATCAACAGGCGAACATGGACATGTCTAAGATGGTCGCCGACAGCATACCTCAACTCCAGGCGCAGATCGCCCAGATTTCGGCGATGCTCCAAAATCCGGCCTTGCCCAATCAAGTCCGCCAAAACACGCAGATGCAGCATCACCATCTCCAGATCCAGCTTGCACAAGCACAGGACATGGCGACTGCCATCGCACTCGCCGGCTTCCAACAACAGCAAATCCAGAATACTGGAATGAACTACAACATGCACGGCTATAACCAGGCGGCGTGGGCAAACAGTGGGTTTCCGCAGCAGTCTGGCCAGGACTCGGCTTACCAACGACTACCCGTCAATAATCGGCGGCGAGTGTTGAAACGTGATCGGCCGCAGGATTTCCTTGAAGTCGGGGGCGAAAGTGAGAGCAAAGTTCCGCGGTACTGGGAGTAGTAATTATCGGGTGGGAGGACTGGACTGTCGGCGCATAAATGCGTCATATATAAATTGCGCATCCTACTCTACATCCTTACAAATGCAATGGATTTATGTTTATACTCATAAATGTGCTCGTCTTCGCTGCATCTTTCTTAGCCGTAAGAAAAATGGGTCCGCTCAACAATTCGAGATTCAAAACTAACACAACATTTGGTGAAATAAGACGGTTGCTACAATACTTCTTGGAATACGGGCTAGGGAACCCGGGTTCTATACTCAAACGCGAGTGCCATATACATCCTTGGGGGTGACGCCCGCCTGGCCCCGGCGGATGTTCGCCTGTGCCCATCTGCACAAATTATCATATCAGTATCCTCTCAATGAAAGCGTATCGTATGTACGCACTTCTTGATCCGAATGGACTCGATCTGGATGAAGCCGGTCGTATCCGTCGGCTCGAACCCACCCATTTCGTCCATCGAGCTCTGCCGCTCATCATACAGCCCTTCGGCGCTCTCCCGGCCCTCGATGACGACGTTGCCTTTGTACAGCTTCAGCCGCACGAGCCCGTTCACTGTGCGCTGGCTCGCAGGGATCGCGCTAACGATGAACTCTCGCTCTGGCGTGAAGAAGTGCCCGTTGTAGAGCATGCGACTGAGCTCGATCGTGACGAACTGGTCGCGCAGGGCGCGCACGTTGCGGTCGAGCGTGAGGCCCTCCAGGTCGACGTGCGCGGCGCGCAGGATGGATGCGCCGGGGGACTCGTAGCACCCGCGCGACTTGACGCCAATGAAACGGTTCTCGACAATGTCGATCCGTCCGATGCCGTGCGCGCGTCCGAGGGCGTTGAGCGCGAGGAAGATTTCCACGGGGTCGGTGTAGGTCTTGTCCGAGGCCGGGACGGTCACCTTGGTGGGGAGCCCACCGGTGAACTCGATGGAGATCCGTTCAGGGGTCTCGGGGGCGTCCTCTGGAGCGGTGGTCAATTTCCACATGTCGATCGGCGGGGTGACGTTCGGGTCTTCGAGAATACCGGCTTCGTATGAGATGTGGAAGAGGTTCTCGTCAGTCGACCACGGCTTCGAAGCAGTCTGAACGACGGGAATGTCGCTCTTGGCGGCGTATTCGAGGAGAGCCTGACGACCAGGGAAACGGTTGTAGAATTCTAATCAACTGTTAGCGCGTGTGTACCGTCCACAGGAATATAAACAATACCAGGTAAACGCCACGGTGCGATCACCTTGATGTCAGGCTTGAGGCCATAGAACGCCAGCTCGAAGCGGACTTGGTCGTTGCCCTTTCCCGTGCAGCCGTGAGATACGTAGCTGACGGCGCCTTAGAAAGAGAAATCATAAGAAAAAATGTGAACTCACTTGCAACCTTCCCGGTCTGCAACAGCGATCATACCGCGAGCGATAACGGGGCGGGCGAGAGACGTCCCGAGCAGGTATACATTCTACCTCTGTCAAGTTGTGCCGAATAGCCATTGAAAAATACCCACCTCGTAAATGCAGTTTGCCTGGACGGCGGGGTAGATGAGTTCAGTGACGAACTCGCGTTTCAGATCCTGAAGGATCCGTGAGTATGATATGGACGAGACGAACGCAGAACGGACCTCCAAGAAAAACTTCTTAGCGCCGACTTTGAGGGCTTTCTTCTCTGCGGCGACGAAATCCTGCAGATGATCGTAAGGACTTTTCTGTTGTAGACTTGGCAAACGAACCTCCTCTTGGCCGACATCTGCCATGAACGCGTAGACCTCGTATCCCTGCTCGATGAGCCAAGCGAGGATACATGAGGTGTCTGGTAGGCGATGAGGTTTCCATCATATATGCCAGGCGAAATGCATACCCAATCCACCAGAGTAAGCAAGGAGAACACGTCCGAGGGAGGCAGGCATTGCGGAAGGAGAAAGAAATGTAACAGCCGAATGCAGACTGAAATTTTTCGTGACTCCATGGGCCACAGGCCGATAGGTCCGATCATCGCTCGAAGGGCCGAAAGAGGACGCGACGAGTCACAAATCCGCGTGCGCTGTGACACTGTCACGTTACTCCTCCTCCCTACGACCATGTCTACTCAGCCCGTCCGCGACTACCTCACGAAACAGCTCCTGATCGAAAACAACATCGTTTGTTCCTGGATAACTTGTCGCACCATCATCCTTGACCAGTAATCAGGTCACCTATCGCTCGCTCAGTCGAGTGCTCACGCTCAACGTCAATGTGGCAAAGAAGTTGGTGACGTCCGCTCCTTTCCCTGGCCTGAAGTAATCAGGTTGGTGCAGTGAACTCGCCGAATTTCATGCGAACGACGGACAAAACTTGGCCGCGACATATCTCCTCAGCGGGCAAATACAACCGATGCCGCATCGCTACCAGGAGGACGTAGATATGGACGATCGTGATCCGTATGGTGACGACGAATACGAGGGTGAAGATGGGGAATACGTGCCGCAGACCGAAATAATATTGGTGGGGGAACGAGACCTCGAAAGTGAGCAAGCGTCTTTGACCTCGAGACCCTACTCAGCTATATTTCTCAAGGTGTCCAGGAGCAGTTTCTTCGCTTGGAAACCGTCCACGTCTACAGTTTGTCTCCGTCCGCGATACGAGCAAGTTCGCTTTCATTGTGTGCTTCCCTTGCTTATGTAGCGACAGGATGCCGGGCTGCTCTGCACGCCGACCGAGATTGTAAGAAATCTCGATAGCAAAAAAGGACCTGAACTGGCCACTGCTGTGGGGAAGGTGGTCAGTGCACAAGTGAACGTACGTTAGTTTCCTCATATCCAATGGCTTACTGAGCGAAGCCCACAGGTGTCGAGTAAATCGCTTCCGAGCTGGGGAGGCAGGAAAGCTCCGCTCCCCGTGGCCGGATCGTCGAAGGTCACGGCCGCAGCGTCGGCGGTCAAGAAAGAGGAGGATTCGAAGCCCAAGGAGAAGCCGAAGGCCGAAAAACCCAAAGCCACTGGAAAACTTGACTTCAGCAAGGCAAAGACCAAACCACTGAAGAAGGAGGAGGTGAAACCCGTTAAAGCGGAACCAAAGCCTAAGGTCGCGTCCAGACCGCCTTCAGGCGCAAGCACTATCGGAGAGAAAGTCCAGGCTAAAATGGAAGAAAGCAAGGTTTGTCCGTCTCTTGCATGCTGCTTGCCCACACCGACGTCGACTTTAGAGGGGCACCAAACGCAAGTCCGCCCTCGCGTCCGACTCGGAGGAAGAGGTCGAAGTCAAACCCGCCAAACCTAAACCCGCGAAACCGGCAGCAAACTCGTCTGTGCGTGGTGTCGGTCTCGCATGTGTTTGTACGTACTAACGTTGCCATTACTCAGAGAGGAACGAAACGCAAGTCCGCCCTCGGGTCGGACTCGGAAGAAGAGGTTGAGAAACCGGCAGCGAATGCCCAGTCGTCTGTGCGTGTGCGCAAGGGCGTCGTTCTTTCAGACGAAGAGGACGACGTCCCGCAGCGGGCACCTCCGCGCAAAGGAAAAGGCAAGGCGGCCGCCTCCAATTCGGACTCTGAAGCCGAGAAAAATCTGCGCGCCATGATGGACATTGACGACGGTATGGTCTCTGTCGGTTGTCTACACACCCACTGATTTTTGCCAGACGATGTAACCCACGCCTCGCGTGATACACCCAAGGCTGAATCCAAACCTGAATCAGAACCTGAGCCCGTCGACGAGCCGGTGGACGTCGACATGTCCGATGGCGAGTCGAAGCCGGCACCCGTGAAACGCAAGCCGAAGAAAGTCATCCCGGTGGGCAAGAATGGGCTCAAGAAGAAGCGTGTCGTCAAGTCCAAAACGCGCGTCGACGAGAAGGGCTACATGAGTATGCACTCCTGTGTGCGATATAACCAATGTCTTACGAATACCTGCAGTCACGGACGACTACTCCGAATACGAGTCTGTTGAGGAGGAGGAGGCCCCGCCGCCGCCCAAGGGCAAGGCGAAGGTCAAGGAAGCCGCACCTGCGAAGCCGACGAAGGCTGCGCCAAAAGCCGCGTCTGCCAAGCCTGCTCCAGCCAAAAAGAGCGGAGTGGCATCAAAACCCCAGGGGCAGGCGTCGGTGGCTAGTTTTTTCGGAAAGAGCAAGTCAAAGTAGACTTGCTTGTTTCCTTGTTTTGGTAGATCCAACATGCCTCCCCTTGCCTCTTAACTTAAGAATGGACAAACATCAAGGGATCCACACAGCCAATAAGAAATAAACAATGTCTATTCCGCGACAGATACAATACACGTCCATATGCATTCTCTAATCAAGCAGATCCCCACACCTCCGCCGCGATTTCATTAACGAGCTGCATCTTGGCCCACTGGTCGGCAATGGTGATCTAGATACTATTAGCACAGGCGAATTCGACACTGCAGCGACGAACCTCATTGCCATGGACAGTGCTCGAAAATCCGCATTGTGGGGAGAGGGCAAGCTGTTCCAGAGGAGCAAACTTGGCCGCCTCCGCAATGCGCGCTTTGATGGCGTCTTTCGACTCGAGTTGTGGCACTTTCGAGCTGATGAGACCGAGCACAACAACCTTCTCTCCCTTAGGAAGGAAGCGCAGGGCTAGAACAACCGTAAAAAAGCGAGATCATGAAGCTGGTGAAGTAGACTAACGCTCAAACGTTCCCGCCCGTTCAGTGTCAACTAGGAGTTGGATTAGCGTCGGATATTGAAGAACCGAGTGCGCACATACACTCCAAGAAATAGACGTCAACATCGAGTTGTTCAAACAGGACTTGGGCAATTGGCTCGTAACCACCTTGTGAGGGTCAATACAGGAACGAGCAAGACGGAAGCAAGAACTTGCCCTCCGCAAAGTGGCGACTGCGGAAATTTCCTCGGCACAGATGAATTCCTGCCGGCGTGTTAAGAAGATCCTTGATACAGCCTGCTCCCGAGGAGAAAACTGACCGACAGTCATGCCCGCAGGCCGATCCCGTAGCGCAGCATTAATGAGCTGTGCATACTGCCGCGGGAGGGTATTCAGGTCCTCTCCACGTCCGGCAGCAGCCTCGCGCATCTTGAGGTCGCTATTCGCCTCTGAGAATTGCGCAGAGCAGCTCGGGTCTACCCGACTCACCAAAGGTACGCAAGATTTGTGTCGTCGAGCTGTTCGAGTCGAAACTTTTAGCTTGTATCCCATTGTTTGTATGTACGGCTTTCTACCTGAAGATATTTGCAGCCAGCATCTGCCAAGATCTTTATCTCTTGTCTGTATACCGCGGCAAGATCCTCGAAAAAGTCGTCCAGGTTAGGATATGCCGCTAGGTCGATGGAGGATCTGCCACCCCGGAAATGGACCTAAGTGAATTATATTAGCCGCAGAAGATGGTTGCTTCCTACAAGTATCCGCACCATCGTGGGGGAAGGAATCGCAACTTTCACCACCTCATTCTTGCTAGGGTCAATGCGCTCCTGGAGAAACAGATCTAGCAATATTTATAAGCTTGGGTTGAAACTCGCGAGGGGAAAGTCTACAATCTGCGAGCTGAATTGGCTTGACATGCTTCAATTTCCCAACGACAGAGATCGTGGGCACGGTTGCTTCATCTTTCTCTCCAGTGAGAGTGTTCTTGGTAATTTGAATGCCTAGGTTGTTGTTGAGAAATCACGTTGTACAGGCACACATTTCAGGTTACCTTCAATGTGCTCGATGAAATCTGGTGAACGGCTGCATTAGCAGTTGGCATAAAGCAGGAGCAAGGTACGTACCGAGATGGAAATACTCCCTCCTGCTCGGTGCGTGTGAGCTGGTGCGGTCTGTAGCTGTTTGTAACTCACCTAAACTCCCCATCCGAGATACTCTTAATACCAACAGCGCGTTCCTGCTCAACGAGGGAGGAAATCTCAGCGTCTTCGACCTTCCGCAAGCCCTCAGCATCCAACGTCTTCGCTTTCAGCCCCTTGCGAGATTCGTGGACCGCAGCTGGGCGCAGGAAGGACCCGACATGATCGGCCCTGTTGAACGCGAATTGGCGCGTGGAGCCGGGTAGGGTGAAGGCCATGGGAGGTTTTGAGTGAGAGAAAATAAGGAGCTGAGCTCTTATAGAAACGAGATAGTGTATTGATCGTTCAGAGTCAGCTGGCGACTTACAGGTCATCAGTTTGAAGCAGGCATAATGGTTTAGCCAGATAATGAGGCCGGAGCGGAGGATATCGAGTTATGGAGGGATGAACAGGGCAGAGAAAAAGCCAGTATGACGTTTATGGAGGAAAAGGAAGGAAAGGAAGCTTTCAAGCGCCTAGTCAAGAGGGTTGGTTGGAACCAGCCCAATTCAGACTGAGATCTCGAATCATTCAATTTGAGTCGGTTAAAATATTTAGGCCTTAGCATGTCACACACAGGCGCGGAAATATTATCACTATTGAATTCAGCCAGTGTGAGCCAAGTGTCTGGGACTGAACTTGTTCTCATGTCAGTGTGTTCGCTCTCATGTGGCCGTAGCAATATTAACAACAACCGTTACCGCGCTTGCTTCTCGAACATGTCCGACAGCAAACAAACGAGTTCAGTAGCAAGAATGAATATGCGGCTATGCAACAGCAACCGCGTGCCCTCCCGCAGGCGCGGGCTTCAGCCCGCGCCCGCCCCCAATGCGCTTCAACAGTATCTGCTGGTAATTCTCCCACCCTGCAATGAGCTGGACAGGGAAAATAATGAGTAAACTGGCTGGCATTCACAGGCAGAACACACCTCCTTCTGCCGCGATATCATGCCCTCCAGGAACGCGTGGAGCGAGTCTTTGAAGTCTCAATGCGCTCCTGTTCGAAACGTGCGACCTCCGCCTTGATGACCTTCGTCGCCTGGTCAAACTCGTGCTTCGCGTCCAATGCGCGTCCGCTCCGACTGCAAATCGGAATGCGCGTCAATCCGCGGTCTTGTAAGGATGGTGGAACCTGGCACTCACCTCGGAGATCTGGGAGAGCGAATGTCCCGCGCGATCGTTGGGGATACGTCCCTGCACACGGTTGCGCTCGTGTGTCCTGCTTCACGCGCAGGAGGTCCGCGTCCGCCGCGCGCCAGGAGTGATACGTGCGGATGCGCGAGTTGAAGGCAAGCTGGGAGCACGTTAGGGCAACATCGGAAACTTTAAAGATAACTACCCGGACGGAGTTGATCAACCGCGCATATTCGTCGACTTAGGGAAAAACAAGTAAATAGGTGCCTGTGGGACGGTAAGCATGAACCTACCGGTGCTCATAAGAGTCAGGACGTCCTGTTCCGACTGCACGCTCTGAAGATCCTGCCCCTTGCGCTCCGATTTCTGCGAGACCAGCGAGGGAGTGCGCTAGTTGCTTCCCTACATCTGATGACGACAAATCTGTCACGGTCTGCGCGAACTCAGCCATAGCAGTCGCGAGCTCTGCAAAGAATGTCAGTGAACGCAATAAATGCATTGCTGCCAACGGACCTGCGCGCTGTTTAGAAACCAGTTCAATGGCCTTTACCAGTCCGCGTAACTGAGCCTCCAGCGAATCGAGATAACCCTTTTGCCGATCAAACCACTATTGTATAATCAGCAGACGCGCGAAAAACTCTCGGTGTGAGGGTAAGCACCTCGTCTGTCTCGTAGAATCGTGGGCCGGCAAGACTCTGTCCGATGCTCGCCATGAGTCCCCCGCGTTCCTGCGCCATCTCAGCCTTGCGGTGCTTGATCTAAATCCCACGAGTAAGTAATCAGAATAAATACGAGTAAGAGTGAGACGCACATCGAGCGCAAACGTATCGCTCTCCAGGAAAAGCTTCAGATCAGAGTCCTTTACCGAGTACGGGGTGGTTGGCGATCTTATGGATGCACTTTTCCAGCGCGAAGCGGCGCTGGCGCACGAATTGATCGTCGAAGCGCCCGAAAGTATTCTTCTCTGGTACAGGCGGTACTACGACGCCGGGATTGTTGTTTGACAGCGTCTCGTACAGCCAGAGAAAGTCCGAGTAGCGGCGCAGCACGGAGAACGCCGATTTTTGGTACATCGGGGAAGTGGTCTTGCGGAGCGTCAGCACCAAGTGACCAAAGGTAGAGGGGAGCTTACGCGGGTGTGCACGGTGTACATAATGAACGAGCGGATGGGGTCGCCGACCTTTTGCGGGTCGTCGACGGAGATCACGAACAAGGGGTGCAGACCGTCTTTGCTCGGCTTCTGAAAGACAATATGGACGATAGCTGG
>JARGYA010000847.1:0-41181 GCA_029204335.1 Mycena vulgaris
AAGACCTTGCTCTCGCCCGTCGTCTCCGCGGCGAGCGCTCATGAGCTGTACTCGTCCCACTTTTTGGGTCTATCACTGGCATTTTCCTCATCATCCCTGTACGCATTCTACGTCCACGCCGTAACATTATATCGCCTTTGTAACGCCCTCCGTTTGTGTTCTTTCTATTCACGATTCCATTCTCCGCCTCGGTATCTTTCTGCCACCCGCGTGAATTGTTCCTCGCCCCAAGCGCTAAAACTTTCAACAATCAATATTGTGGCTCTGTTTGTTCCACGCGACGCGTCGCGTCCCCAAACACGTGACCTCGATTATCTCCTTTAATTGAAACGTGAAATCCCTCCTAACCACCGTACCTTCAAGCGTAAAGGCCAAACTAATTTTCCCTCATCTGACTGATTCTGTCCCACATATTCTTCTTGAAAATCAAGTCTGGGCCAGCAGTGCAGTCACTGGCACTCTCGGTAATTTAACCTACGTACACGGTACAATTGCACAAACGCGTGGAATGCATTCCTGAAGCAGAGGGTTGGCAAGTAAAACATGTATTAAATGCAGTTCTAGATACGAAAGAGACGCATTAGTATTAATGGGCCAGGAATTCCAGTCTACGTTAGCACCCTCTCACTGAATCAGATTCACTGTCTGATTACTATGAGAAACATGTTAGATTGGTCGACGACTTTGGACGAAGTTCCACCTATGTGGGACTGAATACAAAGGCAGGGTTCGCCTTTTCAACGAAATTCCAAACCGTCCGCTCCTTCAGATGGCTCGCTTTCCAGCCATTGAGAGACGCCGGGAAGAACGGGAGAGACGACGCCAAACTCAGATCGTGCGCAACGATTACGAAAAAGTCCGGGTCCGCATCGAACGTCGCGAGCTTTTCTAGCGAGACCTGGGACTTCACCGGGTCGGCGTAAAACGAGTCCGGGAGGTCGGAGATTGCGAGGAGCTGCTGGGCGCGGGAGCGCATGTCGAACGCGCCTTCACGCGACCCCGGGGACCAGAAATAGTCGGTCGAGATGGACGTCTTGGTCTCCTTCAACAAATGTGCGGGGCAGGGGAAGTTCACCTGGAACTGGGGCCGCGGGCGCGCCTCTCCAGCGTGGTGGAAAGTGTCTCCACCAAGAGTGATGAAGGAGGTGGGGGTAACACGCGCGAGGGCGGTGATGTGACCTGGGTGGTGCTATAGTTTGCACTGGATGAGAAACTGCTACTAGATATGTATGTAGGAGTACTTACCCCAGGCGTGTCCAGGAGATAGAAGCTTCCGTCATTGAACCAATCAATTGCCTTCAAGTCGCTGAAGGTAAGACGCGATCCAGCGAAATTTAGCTTCGTGATGTTGTGCCCGCTATATACAATGAACTGGCAGCACGCTACAAGTGACAGAAAAACTCACGCGAGATCACTTGTCTGTAATGCAGCGTTGGGAAATTCCGGGAAAGTCGTGGTGTCCGTCCCAGGCCCAATTATGAGCCCTGTGGTGTTTGGGAATTTGGACATGTCTCCCTGGAAATTTGTGTCAGACTCAAATTCGAAGTACTGGAAGAATTGTCGACGGACAATGTGGTCAAAGTGTGAATGGCTCCAAATGACAGTATCTATGCTCGCCAGAGAGATCCCTCCGTCCTGAAGCTGTTCTGTAATATCTTTGGATTCCTCCAGCATGGCCGCTCCCCCGGTGAAGAAGGCAGCAACGCTGGGAGCAAAGTTCAACGGGTCTTTCCGCATTCCGAGATCGAACATGAGACGTTTCTGAGTCTTTTTGTGTTCTATGAGGAAGGCAAACATCGGGGCCTTGACGGATTCGTGTCCAGGAAGGACGGGCAGCCAAAACGTGTGGGTGCTATTCGTGAGGGCGACGTTTCCGACATTGAATACCCTGACGTCGACGGTAGCATTGGAGGGTGGAATGCCGAAGTCGTGGAACGAGGCGTATGTTTCCCCAAGTAGGAAAACGAACGACAGACACGGGAGGGCTCGTAGATGCATGTTGTGCAAGAACTTGGCGTCCGAATCCAAGGTCGCCCAGATATTATAGCACAGGGCGCGGACCGCATGGGATTATATTTGACATTACTCAGAATAACGCCCAGGCTGACAATTTCTTTGCAGCATTTTGCGGGCATCGGAGGGCATCGGTCATGGCCGCACGGGTCGCTTAGTCGGTGGATCGGGAGTTTGAGCGGTACCGCCATAGGCCACCAGCGTCCGAAACCACAGGCTTTATAATGCTCCGAGGATTGCTGACGGTGCAGGCAGTGTCTAAGCCAAGTCCAAGGAACAGATCTTGTGGTGCGAAAGAGGATTTCTTGGATTTCTCACCCAGATCATTCGGATCACAAATCGCTGATCGATCGTAACTTCTTCTGCTCAGGCAGTTTCGAAAACGCTCTCAGTCAAGACCTTAATTGCACACAGACTTTGCTAGCTATTTGAGAAGGGTTGTCGACGTATACGTCCTGCATGACCCCGTCGTGTCGTCAACTCAACACTCCCTCGACGAAGGCCAGGATAAGGGTGGTGTGTTAATGCAGTTTCCGCTATTATTTCTCGTCGACGGCGGCGAGGCCGTGTCGCGGACCCATGACAGCGCAAGGACGTGGCTCGGTGCGTGGCGTCGGCGCATCGTCCAAGCGCTGCCCGCGCGTAACCCCGTCGTGCCGCCGAGTCCGTTTGCGAGAGGCCGGGGGGGAGGGGGGCAGGGTAGAGATGTCGGGAGACGCAGCCAGAGCTGCTCGTGGGGATTGAGACGGTAGCGGCGGGGAACGGCCGCGACAAGGGCTGCACGCTCGGGTGGAGGTGCGTGCGTGCTCTGGACAGTGGCTACCAACGCGGTCTTGGTCATCATAAGGGCCGACGCCGCCTGCGATAATTTCCATCGTGGAGAAAAATACCTTGAAGCAATTAGACGAGATATTTCCTTTCAGCACCGTGGTCCCAAAATCTCGCGACAAAAAAGTCAGGTGTACCGTGTACCGAAGTTGAGCCTGGCTAATTCCGAACAGGGTCCACCGACCTTCGGAACATTTGCTCTCGAAAATGCTGCAGGCTCATCATGGCGCGCAATGCGCGAGATCTTCGCAGTTTATACAGGACGAACGGTGGTACTGTGTTGAAAGGTACCTCTACGAAGGTTCAACTCAACGAAACAGCTTGCGGAGCTCGCGACGGGTCGCAATTACCCCACGAATCCATCCCGTCATTCACAATGCTCGCTTTCTATGATGATTGGATAAACCTCGGGATTCAACTCCTTTCGCCGGTATGGAAGACTTCACCGACGATCCCCCACCATTCTTTCCGGGTGATGCTCGGCGCCTCACCTGACGACACGAATCGCATCGTATAAAGCATGCCACGCCCGTTTGTCTGACAATCGATTCCATAACGATGGCGGTATTGTCAAAAGTTCTCCTCGCCCTCATCGCAGCCTCCGTCGTCGTAGGACAATCTCAACCTTGGGGGCAATGCGGTGGACAGGTAGATGAATTTGGCATGAAAACACGTTCAGCGACCTAAATTACGCTCAGGGATGGACCGGACCCACTACGTGCACAGCTGGATGGACCTGCGTATTGTAAGTGGTGGCCGAGTTCTAGTGCGCCCCGAGGTTCTGATTCTGCTCTCACTAGTTCAAATTCTTTGTACGTAGCTGTCTTTTCCCGACCGTAACGTGAACTTGAACCTACTTGCTAGCTACTCTCAATGCTTGCAAGGCACCGCGACCACCACAGCGACCACCACGACTCCGCCGGCCACGACGAGTACGCCACCCGCCACGACAAGTACGCCGCCCGCCACGACGACTACCACGGCGACGCCCCCGACAGGCTCGAGTCCATCAAAAGGAGTCATTGGAACCGACTTTGAAGGCACCGTCGACAGCAGTGTGTGGAGTGTCATCGCCACCGCCCAAAGCGGCGGCTCGGCCACAATCGACACCACCAAGGCCCATTCGGGTACGCACTCGCTCAAGATCGTGTCGACTGGTGGATTCTCAAACCACGTATTCTACGGCTTGAACAATTTGAATGCCCTCGGGAGTGGCAGTAATATCTACGGACGGTACTATGCGTGAGTTCCGAGTCTGCGAGAAGGAAGACAAGAACACTTGCTTATCCTTCGTCTTTCAATAGCAATTTCCTGAACGGGTTCACACAAGACCACACGACGCATATGATGATGACCGACCCCGTCGCTCAGACCTTGCGCATGGGTGGTCAATTCGGCGTTTTGGACTGGAACCGTGCGAGTGGTAAGTACATACTCACACCCACTCCAAATTGAACTTCATAATTTCTATTAGACGACTCCATCATGCCCGACGGCAGCCCCACATCTAATGCTGGCTCCATCGCGATCGCAGGCAACACCTGGTACTGCATTGAATTCCATCTCTCCCGGACCACCGGCCAGATCGAGACCTGGGTCAATGGAAATGCGATCCCTTCTCTCACTACCCCGCAAACACGTTGGGGATCCTCATACATATCTAACCCTTCGAATTGGGGTCTGGGATGGGAGTCCTATGGGAGTGCTCCAAACACTGGTGCGTTTCAAACATGTGCGAAGAAAGTCGTTCGTTAACTTTTGCTTCCACAACAGTTTGGTACGATGACATCGCTCTCGGCACAAGCCGTCTTGGTTGCTAGTAGTTCACTCTTCTGGCGCCCGAATGTTCCCTTTTGTCCTAGTATTTATCATTTAATGTCAATACCGCTTGTCTGAATATAGACAATCTTGAGACAATGCTTTGACCAGACCATTGTGGCGTATATCCGGAGAGAAATCAAAATAGCGTGGAACACTTCGTTCAACGTTGACATGCAATCCGGTGGTGGTACCCCCTCACTCTTCCTCGTCGATCGGCTTGTCTGATCTTTTGTCGTAGCATCTCCTGCAGATTTCATCCATGGACAGCGTGAGCAGGGCTCATTCTTCGTGGAAACAGTCTCATTGCGCGAAACGGACGAGAAGGCTTCAGCGCTTCGACAATGTGGACGAGTTATACGTCGCATCGTTGAAAGAGTCACCCGCGGACAATCTAGTCTTCCGGCGACCTTACGCCGCAGTCCATCGTCAACGTCGGATGGGACCGTCTACTTTTCCCTCATCTGTCTGATTCTGTCCCACATATTCTCCTTGGAAATCAAGTCTGGGCCAGCAGTGCAGTCACTGGCACTCTCGGCAACTTAACCTACGTACACGGTACAATTGCACAAACGCGTGGAATGCATTCCTGAAGCAGAGGGTTGGCAAGTAAAACATGTATTAAATGCAGTTCTAGATACGAAAGAGACGCATTAGTATTAATGGGCCAGGAATCCCAGTCTACGTTAGTACCCTCTCACTGAATCAGATTCACTGTCTGATTACTATGAGAAACATGTTAGATTGACCGACGGCTTTGGACGAAGTTCCACCTACGTGGGACTGAATACAAAGGCAGGGTTCGCCTTTTCAACAAAATTCCACACCGTCCGCTCCTTCAGATGGCTCGCTTTCCAGCCATTGAGAGACGCCGGGAAGAACGGGAGAGACGACGCCAAACTCAGATCGTGCGCAATGACTACGAAAAAGTCCGGGTCTGCATCGAACGTCGCGAGCTTCTCTAGCGAGACCTGGGACGTCACTGGGGTCGGCGTAGAACGAGTCCGGGAGGTCGGAAATTGCGAGGAGCTGCTGGGCGCGGGAGCGCATGTCGAACACGCCTTCACGCGACCTCGGGGACCAGAAATAGTCGGTCGAGATGGACGTCTTGGTCTCCTCCAGCAGATGTGCGGGGCAGGGGAAGTTCACCTGGAACTGGGGCCGGGGGCGCGCCTCTCCACCGTGGTGGAAAGTGTCTCCACCAAGAGTGATGAAGGAGGTGGGGGTAACACGCGCGAGGGCGGTGATGTGACCTGGGTGGTGCTATAGTTTGCACTGGATGAGAAACTGCTACTAGATATGTATGTAGGAGTACTTACCCCAGGCGTGTCCAGGAGATAGAAGCTTCCGTCATTGAACCAATCAATTGCCTTCAAGTCACTGAAGGTAAGACGCGATCCAGTGAAATTTAGTTCGGTGATGTTGTGCCCGCTATATACAATGAACTGGCAGCACGCTACAAGCGACAGAAAAACTCACGCGAAATCACTTGCTTGTAATGCAGCGTTGGGAAATTCCGGGAAAGTCGTGGTGTCCGTCCCAGGCCCAATTACGAGCCCTGTGGTGTTTGGGAATTTGGACATGTCTCCCTGGAAATTTGTGTCAGGCTCAATTTCGAGGCACTGGATGAATTTTACGAACAATATGATCAAAGTGGGAATGGCTCCAAATGACAGTATCTATGCTCGTAAGGGGGATCCCTCCGTCTTGCAGCAGTTCGGTAATATCTTCGGGTACGTCGATTGTGCCCACTCCGGAGGAGAACAAGCCAGCAATGCTGGGAGCGAAGTTCAATGGGTCCTTCCGGATCCCGAGATCGAACATGAGACGTTTCTAAGTATTTTTGTGCTCTACGAGGAAGGAAAATAGTGGGGCCTTGGAGGATTCGCGTCCAGGAAGGACGGGGAGCAAAAACCCGTGGGAAGCGTTCCTGAGGATGATGCTTCCAAGATTAAATACCTTGACGTCGACGATAGCATTGGAGGGTGGAATGCCGAAGTCGTGGAACGAGGCGTATGTTTCCGCAAACAGGAAAACGAAAGACAGACACGGGAGGACTCGGAGATGCATGTTGTGCAAGAACTTGGCGTTCGAATCCAAGGTCGCCCAGATCTTATAGCACCGTTTGCGGGCATCGGAGGGCATCGGTCATGGCCATATGGATCGCATAGTCGGTGGATAGAAAGTTTGAGCGGTACCGCCATACACTGCGTTCCGCACACCGCGGCAGACCCCCTCAGTGTCTCCGAGGGCCCGGAACGCAGGGGTAGGCTACCAGCGCCCGAAATCACAGTCTTTATAATACTCCTAGGATTGCTGACAGTGCAGGCAGTGTCTAAGAGCGTCTGAGCCAAGTCTAAGCAACTTCCAGGAACCTGGTGGTGCGAAAGAGGATTTCTCAGCTAGATCATTCGGATCACAAATCGCTGATCGATCGTTCTGCTGCAGTTTCGAAAACGCCCTCAGTCAAGACCTTAATTGCACACAGACTATGCTAGCTATTTGAGAAGGGTTGTCGACGTATACGTCCTGCATGACCCCGTCGTGTCGTCAACTCAACACTCCCTCGACGAAGGCCAGGGTAAGGGTGGGGTTAATGCAGTTTCCGCTTATTTCTCGCCATGGTGCGCTCGACGGTGAGCGTATCCATCATCCCGAAGCAGTACTCCGACTCCACCAGCTCGACCTTCAAGATGGATCGTTACGGTTGGTCAGTCAAACATTCAAGTGACCGATCAAGCTTTCGCTACCTTGAAACTGTCGTTTGGATTCGACTTGCTCCATTTATTGAGGTACGCCGCAAGGAGTTCGAGGCTCGGTTCGTGGCTACTTTGAATGACGATCATGGCTCCGCGCTCCTCGACGATGAAGATGTACCGCCCGGTCAACGTGAATAGTTCCTGGGGGCGCGCAAGGCCGTCCAGAACCGGAAGGCGCGTCACCGACGGGCTTCATTGGGAAAAGAAATAGTGGCTCCGCCCGCGTCTCAGCTGCGACGTCAGCCCAATCATCATCATCATCTTTCGCATCGACCTCGGTATTGAAGAGATTCTCAAAGCCTTTGTCGAAGCTGAAATCGAGTTTGGACTGAGATACGGGTTCGATTCTGGGGACACTAAGATGGAATTACAAAGTCACGAAATACATTCACTTTGCGGCCTCCTCCATTTCCTTTCTCCACCGTTTCTGAATTTCGATGCTTTCCCTGAATATCTTGTACTTTGCCTCCAACAGCTTCTTCTCCTTCGGCGACGCGCCAGGCGCAACAAGCGTCCCAGGAGGCGTCATCGCGACCTGAACAGATCTGAACCAAAACAACCCGCCACCAGCTTAAAAAACGCACCATAATCCCCCATAGCGCCTCGCCCTGCTCCTTTTCGCCCAACGCCGGCCCCTGTCCCCGCCCCTGCGCCTGCGCCGCAAACCTTCCGAGCATCGCCGCGCCGCGCACGACCGCGCCCGCGTGTTCCGCGGGCAACACCACGGGCATCCCACACGCGTCCGCAAACAGCTGCATCAGCACGCGGTTCGTCGCCTGCCCGCCGCTCATGTACACCGCGGTGATCGCGTGCCCCGCGCCGTTGAGCACGTCGACGATGTGCCGCGTCTGCAGCGCGATCGCCTCGAGCGTGAGGTAGTACTTGCGCGCGAGGTCCGGGAGCGTCGCGTCGAGCGCGAGGCCCACGATCGCGCCGCGCATGCGCGGGTCCGCAATGGGGGAGCGGTTGCCTAGGACAGGGGTGTTAAGAAGGTTTAAGGGGAGGAAATGCGAGGACGTACCGTGGAAATCGGGATACATGTGCACGTCCTTCATAAGCTCGGTGAAGCTGGCGACATTTTCCTCGGCGCGGAGTTTCTCCAGGAGGTCCTGCAGGACTGCAGGAAAACGATTCAGGAGGATGTCAACGAAATGGTTTCGTGAACTGACCGACAAAGATACTCTTGCCCTGCTCTTTGCCCTGTTCGACGAGCTTTGGGTATGCGGGATGCGTCGTGAGCATAAAGTCGATGAGCTATGGTCACGATGAGGCGTCTGAGGCTGGGGAAATAAATAAATAAATACGGACTTGACCCGTCGACGACTGCCCGCCCTCGTTCATCCACCAGCCGCGGAACAGCGCGTTCTGTGCATGATTAGAAACGGGGGAAGCGCGACGGCGCGGGGCTCGCCTTGTACGGACCCCAGACGCCTTCGACGAAGACGCCCTCGGGGCTCTGCAGGCCTGTAAGTCGGGGGTTCGCGGAAGGGCAAGAGCCGACGCACTTGGACGAGATGGCAGGTGCTGGTGCCGGCGACGGCGGCGAGCCGGTGGCGCGATTCCTCGAGCGAGGGCACGATGTCGGACAGTTTGCCATCCTCTGTGTAGCGCGCCGCGACCGTCCCCAGCCAGCCCGCGTATCTAGTAAACGGTCAACCACTTACACAAGGGATACAGCCATTTTGCGCACGCGTCAATGACCCCGCTCCCGACAGGCGTGCCCTCGTCGAGGCCGAGCTCCTCCGCGGCCTTCTTCGACAAGCCGGTGCCGACGGGCATCCCGGCGGCGAGCACATTCTGCTTCGCCGCACCCATCTGCTTGTATTCGCCCTTGACGATCTCACCGAGCCCGATCTTGTTAAAAAAGTCGTCCTGCCAGCCCGAGTTGGGCACGAACGAGCACTTGCACGTCACGGAGCAGCACGAGCGTGTGCGGTCCGCCGTCGCGCGGTACGTGAGGAAGTCGGGCAGGTCGAAGAACTGGCAGCGCGCGAAGCGCGCGGGGGCCATGTGCGTCTTGAGCCACAGCACCTTGGGGACCTCCATCTCGAGCTGCGGGCGGGCGGTCAGCGCGGGCGAGGCGGGCGGGGAGGGCGACGTGCGCTCATGGTGCCGCCGACGTAGTCGAGGACGACGGAGCCGGTGGTGTTGATGAGGTCCGCCTCCTTCTCCGCGCGGTGATCGGCCCACAGGATGATGTTGCGCTCTCCGTACTCGCCGAGCTGCGCGCCCTTGGTGACCTGCACGGGCGCGCCGTCAAAATCGGTGACGGCGAGCGAGCAGGTCGCGTCGAAGCCGAGGCCCTTGACGGCGGAGGACGGGATCTGGGAGTCGGAGAGACAGGTCTTGACGGTGGAGGCGATGGCGGCCCAGATGTTGGCGGTGGACTGCTCGAAGATGCGGTGATCGTCGGGATCGCGGTAGGTGATTGTTTCGACGGTGGAGGACGCGACGATGTTGCCATTAGACGATACTAGTGACGCGCGCGCAGAGCCAGTCCCGACATCGATTCCGAGGTAGTAACTTTCCGCCGACATTGTGGAGAAGAGGATTAGGAGCCCCACGGAGCCGGGCCGGGACCAAGCCGGCTCAAAGACGTTGCAACGACTTGGAGCATCGAGCAGAGAGGCGGCCGTGGAGTGCGGAAAAAGGCGCAGGAGGCGAGAACATACGTTAAATAATACAGAAGTATACGTAAGTATACGGGATACCTGGTAGACCGGGTAGACCTGGTAGACTCCGGAATACATTTGGTAGACTTTCGGCAAATATGCCGACTCTACAGCGCCGGCGTCGGATCAATCTGCGGCACCCTCGGCAGGCACTAACTATTTTCTTCATGTGCGCGAGGAGGACCGACCATTTGATGTCCCTCCCCTCCCTCGCTGCGCTCGGGGGGTCCCCCGAGCCGGGGCATCTCATGTCGGCACTCTAAAGCCTCGTTCTCGCTTTCTATAGATCCTCACCTAACTCTAACCTCTTTTGGCGGGACGGCACGGCGGATATCCGGAGTTAGGGCGCGCTACGCTTGCCCTAACTCCTCGACAGCACGGTATGAGTGTCGCCAACGGCCTGCTGCATCTCGGTATTCAATTAAGGACAATGAAGTCAGGTTGGATGAGCCTCAGCATCGAGGGAGCTTCAGGTGTGGGGAGTTGATCCGAGCGGAGAGTGAAATATCTATATATTACTGCCGGTCTACCGGCAGCGGCCGTAAGTATACAAAGTATACCAAGTCTTTGAAAGTATATAGGACTTGATACACTTCTGGGCTCACGTTCTTTCTGACACTTCCGCGCTCACGTTCTTTCTGCATTCTCTGCCTCTGTATCTTTCTACCACCCGCGTGAATTGTTCCTCGCCCCAAGCGCTAAGACTTTCAACAATCAATATTATGGCTTTGTTTGTTCCACGCGACGCGTCGCGTCTCCAAACGCGTGACCTCGATTATCTCCTTTAATTCAAACGTGAAATCCCACGGTCCTAACCACCGCATATGTGTACCTTCAACCAAACTACTTTTCCCTCATCTGTCTGATTCTGTCCCACATATTCTCCTTGGAAATCAAGTCTGGGCCAGCAGTGCAGTCACTGGCACCCTCGGCAATTTAACCTACGTACACGGTACAATTGCACAAACGCGTGGAATGCATTCCTGAAGCAGAGGGTTGACAAGTAAAACATGTAATAAATGCAGTTTTAGATACGAAAGAGACGCATTAGTATTAAAGGACCAGAAATACCAGTCTACGTTAACACCCTCTCATTGAATCAGATTCACTGTTTGATTACTGTGAGAAACATGTTACATAGATTGGTCGACGACTTTGGACGAAGTTCCACCTATGTGGGACTGAATACAAAGGCAGGGTTCGCCTTTTCAACGAAATTCCAAACCGTCCGCTCCTTCAGATGGCTCGCTTTCCAGCCATTGAGAGACGCCGGGAAGAACGGGAGAGATGACACCAAACTCAGATCGTGCGCAACGACTACGAAAAAGTCCGGGTCCGCATCGAACGTCGCGAGCTTCTCTAGCGAGACCTGGGACGTCACCGGGTCGGCGTAGAATGAGTCCGGGAGGTCGGAGATTGCGAGGAGCTGCTGGGCGCGGGAGCGCATGTCGAACGCGCCTTCACGCGACCCCGGGGACCAGAAATAGTCGGTCGAGATGGACGTCTTGGTCTCCTCCAGCAGATGTGCGGGGCAGGGGAAGTTCACCTGGAACTGGGGCCGGGGGCGCGCCTCTCCACCGTGGTGGAAAGTGTCTCCACCAAGAGTGATGAAGGAGGTGGGGGTAACACGCGCGAGGGCGGTGATGTGACCTGGGTGGTGCTATAGTTTGCACTGGATGAGAAACTGCTACTAGATATGTATGTAGGAGTACTTACCCCAGGCGTGTCCAGGAGATAGAAGCTTCCGTCATTGAACCAATCAATTGCCTTCAAGCTGCTGAAGGTAAGACGCGATCCAGCGAAATTTAGCTTGGTGATGTTGTGCCCGCTATATACAATGAACTGGCAGTACGCTACAAGCGACAGAAAAACTCACGCGAGATCACTTGTCTGTAATGCAGCGTTGGGAAATTCCGGGAAAGTCGTGGTGTCCGTCCCAGGCCCAATTACGAGCCCTGTGGTGTTTGGGAATTTGGACATGTCTCCCTGGAAATTTGTGTCAGACTCAAATTCGAGGTACTGGAAGAATTGTCGACGGACAATGTGGTCAAAGTGTGAATGGCTCCAAATGACAGTATCTATGCTCGCCAGAGCAATCCCTCCGTCCTGAAGCTGTTCTGTAATATCTTTGGGTTCCTCCAGTATGGCCACTCCCCCGGTGAAGAAGGCAGAAACGCTGGGAGCAAAGTTCAACGGGTCTTTGCGCATTCCGAGATCGAACATGAGACGTTTCCGAGTCTTTTTATGCTCTACGAGGAAGGCAAACAGCGGGGCCGTGGAGGTTTCGTGTCCAGGAAGGACGGGGAGCACAAACGCGTGGGAAGCGTTCCTGAGGATGATGCTTCCGACATTGAATACCCTGACGTCGACGGTAGCACTGGAGGGTGGAATGCCGAAGTCGTGGAACGAGGCGTAGGTTTCCCCAAGCAGGAAAACGAACAACAGGCACGGGAGGACTTGTAGATGCATGTGGTGCAAGAACTTGGCGTCCGAATCCAAGGTCGCCCAGATATTATAGCACCGGGGGCGGACCGCCTGGGATTACTTGTATCTTAAGCAGATGTGGTGATTTCATCTGCACATCTTTGTTCTTCCGAATCTACTTCTTCACTGCGCAATCCAGTTCCCGTTTAATTTTATCTCGGCCAGCTGACCCAGTGCTTTGAGACATCTTGATGCTTTTTGCATCTTGCGGAGCATTTGATTCAACGAAGGACAGTCGTTAAGCACCGGTGGATGGCGAGAAGATGGAGCGAGGAAGTAAGACGCAGCAACATCAGACAGTCTGCGTTTTGAGCGGGCCTTGAGCGCTTGATTGTGAGCCGTGTAACCGCTCTAAATGAAGCATCGGTGGAGTTTGCCAGAGCAAAATGGTGATCGGGTAGGGCGATGTCGAAGAAATGAGATTCTGTGGACTGACCGACAAAGATACTTTTGCCCTGCGCTTTACCCTGCTCGACGAGCTTCGGGTATGCGGGGTGCGTCGTTCGGGTATGCGGGGTGCGTCGTGAGCATAAAGTCGATGAGCTACGGCCAAGATGTGTTTTCTGAGGCTGCGGAAATAAATAAACACGGACTTGGCCCGTCGACGACTGCCCGCCCTCGTTCATCCACCAGCCGCGGAACAGCGCATCCTGTGCATGTTTAGAAACGGGGGAAGCGCAACGGCGCGGGGCTCACCTTGTACGGACCCTAGACGCCTTCGACGAAGACGCCCTCGGAGCTCTGCAGGGCTGCAAGTCGGGGGTTCGCGGAAGGGCAAGAACCGACGCACTTGGGCGAGATGGCAGGTGCTGGTGCCGGCGACGGCGGCGAGCCGGTGGCGCGATTCCTCGAGCGAGGGCACGATGTCGAACAGTTTCCCGTCCTCCGTGTAGCGCGCCGCGACCGTCCCCAGCCAGCCCGCGTATCTAGTAAATGGTCAACCAATTACGCAAGGGATACAGCCATTTTGCGCACGCGTCAATGACTCCGCTCCCGACAGGCGTCCCCTCGTCGAGGCCGAGCTCCTCCGCGGCCTTCTTGGACAAGCCGGTGCCGACGGGCATCCCGGCGGCGAGCACATTCTGCTTCGCTGCACCCATCTGCTTGTACTCGCCTTGACGATCTCGCCGAGCCCGATCTTATTAAAAAAGTTGACAGTGGACGCGGTGATCGTCGGGATCGCGGTAGGTGATTGTTTCGACGGTGGAGGACGCGACGATGTTGCCATTGGACGAGACTAGTGACGCGCGCGCAGAACCAGTCCCGACATCGATTCCGAGGTAGTAGCTTTCCGCCGACATTGTGGAGAAGAGGATTAGGAGCCCCACAGATCCGGGCCGGGACCAAGCCGGCTTGAAATTCTCCAACACATAGCATCCAGCAGAGGCGGCGGTGGAGTGTGGAAAAAGGCTCAGAGACGGCTGCGAGTGTAACTGACTCGCTGCAAGTATTGAAGAAAACAGAGAAAGGCAGAAATAAGTGAGAGACAGGAATGAAGACGAAATCCCAACGGGCTTGGTGACAGTGACAATTCGGAGCAAGCCAGAGAGAAAAAAAATGATGCTTGACAATGAAAAGTGGGCAGACGACCGCGGTCGGATTTAACGGAAACCCAGACGCAGGGTGCTATCCTCCCTACTAACTTGCTTGTCATCCCCCCATCCCATTGCGTGTGATCATGAATTTTAGTGCAGTGGAATACATAGCATAGTAACGACAGAGAATCAACATCTAATCCGATGCTGTTGTTACTCGTGCTGGAGGGGGTGGTCAGAGCAAAGAAATCATCGTGACATCTAGACGCACTGTAGATCAACTGTGCCGAGTGGTGGACAATGGGCTTGATCTGGCCGTCCTTCTCGAGGTGGCGGATGGCGACGCGAGCGAGGCTGCCGTTTATCTTGAGGCGCTCGATGAGGATGCTCTGGGAGATGAAGCGGAAGGTGGGGACTTCCTTCATGATGCGGTCGAAGGTAGGCTTGTCGAGAGTGACGGCGTGCTGGGCCTTGTCCTTGACCTTGCCCTTGGACCACTTCTTTTTCTTGGCGGCTTTGCCTCCACTCGAGGTGGCGGGTGCTTTAGCTTTGGCCTGGAGGACACAGAGTCAGTAAGAGCTGGAACGACATCCACATTCTGGCCCGCGCATCCACCGCAATTCGACGCTGGGATGCATCGAATGCATGGGATCCAGCAGAGGGTAGCACGACGGGTGGACTGGCGGCAGACGGGGCAGGCAGGGCTACTCACCATTTTTCAGGCGACGGTTCTTGAGAGGAGGCGACCGAGAGTTTTGATTTTCTTATCTAAGGTCCCACAGCCACCACGTGATCCCTCGCCTCGCCCACGTGATCCCTGTACTTAAACGCGAACTTTGTTTGTTTACCCTCACAGCTCTCTCTTCTACCACCACCACCACCAAACACCAATGGCCCGCACCAAGCAAACCGCCCGCAAGGTACGCGCTCCTCTCCCTCATCTCCTCTCCTCTAACGCCTCTCCCCCAGTCCACCGGAGGCAAGGCCCCTCGCAAGCAGGTCCGTCGTCGTCGTTGCTTTCCTTCAACACGCCACTCACCTCCCCCCAGCTCGCCTCCAAGGCCGCGCGCAAGACCCCCCAGAACGCCGCCGGAGGCGTCAAAAAGCCCCACAGATTCCGGCCTGGAACCGTCGCCCTCCGCGAGATTCGCCGCTACCAGAAGTCGACCGAGCTCCTCATCCGCAAGCTCCCCTTCCAGCGCCTCGTCCGTGAGATCGCCCAGGATTTCAAGGTGCGTGCCACCGCGACCCGTCTCTCCACGTCGCTGACAGCCTCTGCAGACCGACCTGCGCTTCCAGTCGTCGGCCGTCATGGCACTGCAGGAGGCCGCCGAGGCCTACCTCGTGTCGCTGTTCGAGGTGCGTGTACTCCACCGTTATCGATGCCACCCACTGACCCTCGCGTAGGACACCAATCTCGCCGCCATCCATGCCAAGCGCGTCACCATCCAGCCCAAGGACCTCGCCCTCGCCCGCCGTCTCCGCGGGGAGCGCTCATAGACGCCTCATGGACACCCTTTCTCTGGATCTCTCTTTCTCTTTCTCATCATCATCACTCCTGTACCACCCACCATCTCGTTCAACAGCTACTACTGTAATATCCTATTGTGTCGCGCATATTCTGGCATTATAGCATTGTCTTTTGTTTTCCTCTCCCGTCGCGAGAACGTATGTAAGCTCAAGTCGCAGTGAGCGCGTCGACGTTCGGAATCAACATTCAACAATGGACGCGTGCGCTTGGTTTGTTTGGTCCGATAGCGACGCGACGCGACGGGCCACGTGCCCGGGCCGTCTCTTCCCACCAAACCAGTTGCATCGTCTTAAGCCTCGTGAATCGTGCAGCCTCGGTTATCCTCCGCCGTACAGTCTCGAAGGCTATATGTGAACAACTATCTTCGCAAAAGTATAGAAAGTCGGTTGGGCAAGATTAGCTGGTTGAAGGCTGGTCGGACAAGGTCGCGATTCGCATAATCTGGATCGCCTACACCCCGTAAATCAGCGCTTTCAAACGGTTTGCAGCTCCTCGCGGTGTTCTATCAAAACGTCCATGAAATCCAACACTCCCTGACACGCAAAGCGATGAAAAAGTCGCATCCAAATTGCTCGCCGCGTCCCCGTCCCTCACCCTCGCCCAATCCCTGGACCACTCTTTCGATAAGTACGACAGCTTCATCTTCCACGCAAACATCGCGTCGTGCATCTGAGCGAGCAACGGTGACAAGTCATGCATCTCGGCGAGAAACATCTGCTCGATCGCCTTCGTGCGCTCTTCCGGGGAGCCGCGGAGGGCGGTCTGCCAGGTGTCGGCCTGCGGCGTGGGCGGCAGGTGGTGGGTGTTGAAGAGGATGGCCCACATTGTGACGAAAAAAGCGGACCAGAAGTCGTCGAGCGGGCAGTGGACGATGTCCTTCCGGTGCTCGGCCGCATCGAGAAGCCGCAGGGACATGAACTCGGGCGTGCCCTGCATGGCGCGAACATCATCAGCATCATACGAGCAAGGAGCAGAACGAACGAACGCACCGAAGGCGCGCCGCCGGGTATCTGGGGGTCGAAGTACGTTCCGAGGTCCGCGGCCATGTCTGCGTCGATGAGGAGCGCTTTGCACACGCTGCCCACGTCGAGAGCGGCGGCGTTCCGCTCGAGCGCGTCAAGGAGTCCGAACAGGTGCTCGTACTCTTTCTCGTGCGACTGTGAGGCGGTTCGGCGCCTTTTAGCGGCGGTGGAGTCGTCGTCGGAGTCCGGCTCTAGGGCCGCGTGTTTTTTGCCCTTGGGGTCGCGCACGGGTCCGCGTACGGCGGTGAGCCCGGGGCTCACATCGGCGTCGCTATCAGCCATCTTCTGCAGTGCGTCTCGCAGATAGCACATGCTGAACGCATCCCGCTTCACAGCGCCGCCTCGGGGCCTCAGCACGTTCCCAATGCTCACGTCGCGGTGCATTTCGCCGTGCTGATAGTAAGTGAGCCACCCTGTTTGCAATGTTATATATCGGACCAAGAGATGTGAATTTGTGAAACAAGCTCACCAAGGAGGGCATGCAACACGCAAACACTGAGCTCCCACGCCGATCCGCACGTCTCGAGGGTGTCCCCCCGGTCCTCGAAGACGTACCCCCACAGCGACCGCACGTCGCGCTCGCGGTCGCCCGACTCCGTCTCCTCCCCGTACCCTTCTCCCAGCAGCGGATAGAACGCAGCAGAAGCGCCACAAAGGAGTGCGTTGCTCGAAACCGCCCCGCTCTGGGCGGTAACTTCAAACGCACAACGCAGTCGAGGGGTCCCGAACCCGTTTTTGATTTTGCGGTATACTTCGCACTCGCGTTCACGGGTACCCTGCGGGGTCCAGCACATCTTCAGCACGAGAGGCGTGCCACGGGGGGTGTCGTCTAAACCCTCGCCGTGATAAAATTTGGGCGGGGTCATCGATATCTTGTGTTCGTGGTACTTCATCGGGAGGATCTTGGCTGTTATAGGCGACGACTGTGAACCCGCGTTGGAGTTTGATTGCGGGGCGCGTTCCCGGCGGCCTATGGCGCCGTCCGAAACGGCTAGGTGCACGTCAGTCATATGAATTGGAAGCCATGGTGTACTCACCATTGAACTTTAGCCGAGTCGGTATATGTTTGGGCCTGACAGACTCGTGCATCGGAGGCGAGGACCGCAAGAGATACACGGCGGTATTGCGACCGCGCACGGTGACTGCATGATACATCAGCTCCTCAATCCACATCCGAATCGTCTTGTCGGCCATTTTCGAAGAGGGCAACATGATGCTTGAACCGTCGGTGAAGTGCGGATACCCGGCGTGCTCGGGAGTTTGCCATAGGCTGATAGCGAAGAAAATCCGCTGTATTGTCGCGCGGTCTACGTCCTGCTCGAAGGAGAGAGGGCGATGCGAAGTAAGACCCCCCGGGTGGAATATTAAGAACCGCAGTTCTTTCTGCGTGTGGTTGACGCCGAGGACGAGGCTGAAAGACCGTAGCGGGACGGCGGTGGACATGGCGCGCGCGTACGTGGCCGCTCGCCTACACAGCGCCGCCCAGTCATCCGTGACCTCCACAGGGATGTCCACGCCCACTTTATCCGGGATCTGCGTGTCTTGCGGTTTGGGGTGTGCCCAATACGCGGTGAAGGTCGTCGCCCAGCGGGAAACTTGGGCGCCTATGATAGCGAGCTCGAGTGGAGCAGCATCGTCAATCCCATCCCCCATGTCACGGGCATATTCTCGAAAGGAGAGATTCTCCAGCCAGGAAACTGCGTTGCGAAGCCCGAACGTGTGCGCGGACTCGTGCTGGTAGACGGCGTTTCGCGGGGCACGGCAATTGTCCAGAGTTTCGTTGAAAAAGGAGCATATTGGGGCGTAATTGGCACTCTCCGAGGGGATGAAAACGGGGGAAGCCGGCGGGGGCGGTAACCAAAAAACGGGCTCGTCTATAACTGTGTTGTAGTCGTCGAGCGAGTGGAATGAATTTGTTGTCGGCGAGCGACGGTCGTCCTTGATGCGCTTCGGAGAAAGTAGACGCGAGATCTCTTCGGGTTCCACCTGCCATGTCTGCGCGCCAATTTCATCCGTTGCACTGGGCATCAAGTCCTCCTGGGTCATAGAAGCCGGGGTATGAGGCGTCCAGGGGTCCCCGGACCGAATTCTCCTGGGGCTGCCCTGAGAACTCTGGGGCATTTTTGGAGATGCGAGGCGGGCGGGGGCGATGAGGGGCATGGGAGAAGGACCTGAGGCGCGAAAAGGTTCGACTTGAACTTATCTTGCACAAGGCGGATCGAGCATTGAGTTGCGGTATTTCAAATTCCACAGTGACGCAGCACCTCCTCAGCCTAGGCACATTCGTCCAGACTCGCGTTGGGCGCGCGACATTGGTTTGCATAGGAGAAACATCGAACTGGTTGGAACCTAACGTGATACGTAGCCGAGCAAGGTGGCTCGGACCAAGCTTGGACTCGAATTGATGTTTCGTCTTTAACTGGTCTTTTCTCTCTACTTATTGCGCAACCATCAGCGGCCGCGCTCACGCGTCGCTCGCCCCGCAGTCTCACCTCGTTTTAGATGGTGGAAGGTCAATGTCAAGGACGGTCCCATTCACTGAACCCGAGGAGGTTCCTGATCTTCCGCGATAGAGAGGTCCTCGGGTTCTTCTCGTCTTCGCCGCCGACGATGGCCGGCTCCTGGTCCAAACGGACGAGAACGACGGAAAGGCTGGCTGGATTTGTTCCCGCAAACTATTTCGAGACTACCTCCAGGACTCAAGCGTCCCCCGCCTCTTCACAGTTGACGGAAAGGCCCGGTGGTGACTCCGACCTGCCAGCTTCGACACACAAATCAATCAGCTTTCGAGAGAAATCGATCGTTTGAAGACACAGCTCGAGGCCACTGTTTCCGCAGGGAGTGGTAGCGATAAGTAATGCAGATGTCCCGCCCCCTGCATACGACGACTTTGCATTGTCTCTTTCATGACCAGTCACTGGTCCTGTGCTCTCAATTTCCTGCCGAGGTGGTGACCGCGTCGAACAACACGTCGAAGACTCTGTGCAAGGACTTCTACCTTGTATGTTCCTCCCGTATTCGAACGGAATGTCGCTGCTTATTATTGGGACATAGTGGTACATCCTACGTTCGTTGTAACTTTTTCAATGCAAGGCAGCTGCAGTTGACTCAAGTCTTTTCCGGCGATGCAATTATTTCCCTTTGAAGATGCCTTCTTTTTGACGGATTGATGCTGGAAGGGACTCTGTCAAGGAAAACGTTCAGCAACAAGACGCGATAATAACTGCAAATCAGTTTAAATATATTATGATGTACGCATGCCAACGCCCAACGCCCAACGCCCAACGCCAGGCTCCCCAGCAGCGATTGATGTCATCTGAATTGTACAGCCTTTTACCACTCTCAGCTTTATGGAACGTCTCTTCCGTAGCGGGCCATCTCCGGCGTCCGACCTCCCCACCGAGCTACTGTTGGAAATCTTCCTCTTATGCAAACCCCAAACCCTCAGGTACCGCCTCAACGACAAGTCAAAACGCATCGAAACGCAGTTTCCCGCTCTCTACGTCAACAGCCACTGGCGCGCCGCCGCGCTCTCCTTCCTCCCACTGCCGACATTCCTCCAGATGTACCTATCATCTGCCAGCGATCGCGCCGTACGCATACGCACTAACACGTTGATTCTATCGAGGCTCCGGAATTACCTTGAGTCAAACGCATCGCTCCCCTTGAGCTTCCACGTGCACTACTACATCGTGAGCAGATCCCCGAAAATCGAAGGGCTCCTTCTCGAGATCCTAACGCTGCTATGCGTACATTCCGCGCAATGGGAACACGTCTCCCTGCATCTGATCCACAGCATGTACCGCGTCCTCGCCTACACCCTGCGAGGCGCATTCCCGCAGCTCAAATCGATTGAGTTGCGCGAGACGGAACCGGACTTCAAACCCAGGCTGCCCCCTGCCCCGTCGTTCCTCAACGCACCGCAGCTGTCCACGCTGAATATCGGCTACGTGGGGCAGCATCACGCCAACGTGTCCATCCCCTGGGTGCAGCTCACGTCCATAACGCTCTCCTTCCCGAACCCGCCCACCTTCCACCGCGTCCTTACAGACTGCCCCAACCTGCGGGAATGCACGTTACGGGACTACACCCGGTCCTCGACGTCCTGGAGACCCCCGCCGGGGCCCTCTTTCACGCACGCGGCGCTGCGGACGCTGCGGTTCAAGAACGCGAACCTCAGCCACGTCCTTCCGCTCGTGCATGCGCCGAACGTGGACGAGGTACACTCGGACAGCGCAATATTCAGCCTCGCAGACGCGGAGGCACTGTTCACCCTCCCGGCGCTACAGAAGCTGCATCTGCGGTTCGTGTTCTTCACCGCGAAGCAGGCCGTGGAGTACCTCCCTACTGTGCACGTCCCGGAGCTCGAACTGGAGCTCCTCGGGGACATGCCCGAAGGGGCATTGCGGGCGTTGGAGGAGAACGGCAGCCTAGAGCGCTTGCGCCTCAAGTTCAAGAAGACAGCGGACGAGGGGGGGTTGGTGGGGCTGGCCGAGCGGCGGAGGGGATTAGGGCTCCATGTCGAGGCGCCGCTTTCGCCCGAAACTAGTGAGAGTTTGTGGGCTCTGCTTGACAGCGGTAGGGAGATATCTGGGCTCGTTCGATGTGCGATGTTGGCAGGGGACCTGACTCAGTCTGAGTGAGGTGTGCAATGGTCGGTGTTCCGGGGGAAAAAGTTGTATGATAAGGTCATGTAGATCGGTAGTAGGTCGGTAGCTACAGTAGGTATGATGCGGCAAAGGGGCGTATTTATTTGGCAAGCACACAATGCTACATACACTCTTGACTCTGAAAGTGTCACTTGGGAAATATTGATTCATTCTAGTTTTGCCGTCCCGCCAGCTCTAGTTCTATAATTGTAACGTATGTAGGTGGGCGCGGCTATCGAAGGGGGATATAGTTTATTGGACAAAGGGACGCGTCTCTGGGGCCTCTTAAAAGTGGGAATGACAGTCCTGAAGTGCGCATGCGAAGAGGGCGATGCCTCGGATCCTCTCCGAGTTGTTCTGCATGGGTATTTATTCTACGATATATATATATACTGTCTCTCTGGACTCTTTCTCCTCAGCGAGGGTGTCGACGGCTTCTACGTCGAATGACAGGGCGTAAACGGCACGCTCTTGCAAGAGTGTACATTTCATTCCGGTATGATGATTCAGCCACGTCCTAGGGCCTCAGCGGCAGGCTCCAGCTGCTTCGACGGGAACGGCGCGAAATCCTGGAGGGCGTCGCGATACTTCGTCAGAACAGTCAACCCGTCCTTGACCCCACGCAGCGCATAGAGATGAAAGTAGTGGAGGTAATACTGAGCTTCTTGGTGCGTGGGGACGTCATCCACGGCCGCGATGGCCGTTTGCCAGTCGGCTCGCAGATCGTCTTGCAAGCGCCACCACTCCTTGAGGAGAGGCCGGAGCTGCTTGGTGACTGGGCTATATTTCCCGGCGCCAACGTCGGAGGAGATCCCATGAACCACCCCGCTCCGCGAGTCGTAATCCCCATTAGCCAGCCTTCGTTGCCAGCGGATCTCGAATGGGGAGTCGGATTGGGGACCGATCCTGGGTGGGAGTGTGCCTATTGAACAGTACAGCCCAACACGCCAGCCAAAAGAAGGACTCGATGTCGTCGATCGGCGACTGGAGGTACGGCGTGCCCAGGGCCATGGCTTGCTGAAGAGGGAGGGACATGAACTGTTCCGTTCCTTGATATAACATTCAAAAAGAGAATGAGAAACAAGGAAGGCGACTGACCGATCTGGTATGAAGGTTATGCTCGTCATCAAAATACGTAGTCCATTCGGCTGCCATGTCGCCGTCAGTGACGAATGCAGTGCATTCTGTCCCAACCTTGTCGTTTAACTTTGCTGCTATTTCCTTGATCTTTAGTGCGATCTGGGCAAGCGACTGGCTATCGTCTCCTATCTTCATTGCGTTCAAGGTGGCAGCAAGGCTAGCTGATTCCGAGAGAGGCGGCCACACCGCGGTTAAGATGTCGCCACCGACATCGAAAGGTGTCGACATCGATTCCCGCGTAGTAAGCAAGACAGTGGCAATACCAATGTCGCGGTGAAGGAAACCTGCCTGGTAAAGCGACAGCCAGCCTGTAAAGATATTTCGTCAGTGTCATCGTAGTATGCGAGCAAAACCATACCGAGCAAGCCGTGAGAAAACGCCATGCACAGTTCACAGGAGCTCTTGGCGTTAACAAGGGAGTGGCCAGTTTGTGCAAAGGTGATCATCGTTTGTGTTGAGAGAGTCGGTTCTTGGGCGGGGGTAAGCTATTGGGGATTTAGTTGACAAGATAGTCGATAAAGCGTCGTTTCCCGCCCTCGAACCTTCATTGAATCGCGTACATAGGACTTCCTTTGCGTTCTCGTGAACATCTGAGTATTCGAAATTCGAGGAAACATTGTCAAACAAAGCCGGTGTCTTGACGATTCAACCGTGGAACCTTGGCCAAAGTTTCTGCACGGTCCGCAAGATGGAGGGAATGGCGGCGTGGTCCAGCTCGTGGGATTCGCGTCCAGGGCCGCCGCCGATAGAGTCCAAAGGCGAGGGCGTTTGGTCAATGGTCGCGTTCGTAGTACACAGCCACTGATACCAAGCCGTTCCGTGTTCGATCCCCGGGGTATTCTTGATTGCATGTGATTCTGGTCTTGGCCCGTGCGCGCATTTCCTTCGCGGTCAGCCACTCTGCCTTATTGCGAGCGCAGCGAGAAAATCTTCCTGAAGCTTCGCCGGGTCAGCGGGAAGGAGGCCTCGACCCTTGATTTGTGTCGATAAAAATCACCTGCAGGTGCTACGTTCCTGGCGTAAGTTTGAGTCCACGCCATTTTCGTGACTTCGTAACTTCGCTTAATTTCGCGAAAGTTTGTGATTTTGATGGAAATCCGGGAAAGTTCGTGATTTTGATGAGCTTCTGTGAAAGTTCGTGAGTTACTTGTCAAGCGGCGCTCCTCGGCATATCACGGAGTGATGCGTGTCATCAACTTGCCGAGAGTGGCCGGTTAGGTTCCGGTTAGCTGGTTAGGGTTAGAGGTTAGCGGTTCGGGTTCGGGTTCGGGTTAGCGGTTAGCGGTTAGTGCTTAGGGTTAGTGCTTAGGGTTAGCAAGATATCTATATTAAAAAAATACGGAGAGACTTGAGTTGAAGAAAAATGATCGCCGCGTTGATGGTTTGATTTGTGTGGTTTGCATATCTCACGAACTTTCCCGGAAACTCGTCAATGTGACGAAGTTTCACGCCTTTCCATCAAAGTCACGAAAATTCGCAACTTTAAGCGAAGTTACTAAGTCACGAAGGTGGCTACGACTTCGTAAGTTTAATTGAGAGGAAGCTCGCGATTTGCCGTTTCATGCTTTCTCGTCCGCACCCCCCACGTCGAACCCACATGGTCGGAGCACCTGTCGCCTTGGACCAGCTGAAAATGGCCTTGAAGATCGTCGCATCTCTCGGTGATGGGGCTGTGAACGTCCCAGTCTTACGCGCAGCCGCTTGTACCGCGATCGAGATCATTGAAATCGCTCAGGTTCCTCGCTGTCTCCCTCCAAGAGATTTTGACACTAAGAGGAGGTAGACCGTTACCAAGAACAAAGAAGACGCCATCGAGGTTGCAAAGAATGTTGCGGAGCGTACAAACTCATTACTGGATGCCTTCAAAGGATAATCCAAGGACGACATACCCGTGGACCTTCAGCAAGACATTGCGCAATACGCCGAGTGAGTTTCTGATCTCGCTAGATTATGGAGACTAATAATGCGGCCCTCAGAAAGCTTGAACTTGTGCAAAAGATCTTAACCAAGCACACAGCGCAAACCGCAATCTGGCGGCGCGTGGTGTCAAGAGTCTCCAACAGAGAGGAAATCAACAGGTGCAAGGAGATTATACACGAGAGCTTCCAGGTTTTCGAAGTAAGTTGTATCCGGCTGAACCACGACTCGTTGTGAATTTCTCCGTAGGCCTCTCTCACACTCAAGCTCCATACATGTTTGCCCTCCCTAGTGACTCAATTATCCAATGCTATCGCTTCACCGCGAAAACTAACAACTTTGCAATTTAGCTCAATGAACTTCAGGCTAATATTATCGCTCAAATCAAACCTGGTACGATACGAAGTAATCTATTCATCGCAGAGTTCATTCATCTTCCCCCCAGTTCCACCCCAAATCCCCATAATACGACCAGAGGAGCTGGATCTTCGTCGTTACTTGCGGTTAATCCTCCGGCCTGAGGCGCCCACTTTCGTACCCCGCACATTCGCCCTCAGAGCTGAGGCGGCGGCCTTTGAACCACGCAAATCTACCCTGCGAGCAGACGCACCGGTCTTTGCGCCACACAAAGTTACCCTGCGGGCTCACGCACCTGTCTTTGTTCCACGCAGACTTACCCCGGGCCTGCGAGCCGACGCACGTATTTTTGTGCCACGCAAATTGAGGTTACGGGCTGAGGCACCTGTCTTTGTGCCGCTTGCGAGCTGAGACTGTTGAGGCTCCCTTGAATGGGGAAAGTTGATTAGAACATGTTGTACTCAGAGAAGCGTAACTTGAACCACATGGGAAAAACGTAAACGAACGATTGACCTAGGATGGCCGAATTGACCGGGGGACGCAGAACAACACTATACGCGAAAGGCAATTTATTCTGTTGGACGTTTCCCTCCATCACATCGTGCATTTCATTTGCTCAATTTTACCGCAGTATTTTCGACTTTCTGATGAAGGATTAAGTAGATCCCGTTAGAGGTTGAGATTGGACAGTAATTTCTTTTCTCTTTCACCTCTATAGCGCCGACTGAAGAACTGTGTCGAGGTGCACCTACTTACACTATTTTCACAGTTTGAACACACCACTCGAACCAAGTAAGTACAAAACCGTGTTCTGGACGGATCCCCTGATCGCCGCAGGCATGTATAGCCTAGTCGTATTGTCCCCCGGGCCTCGTCCCCGCGGTTTTCACACGTCGGCCCACGGCAGCGCCAGAACTCATTCTGGAGAACAACCAAGGTGTGATCCAAGAAGTTATAAATTTCATTTAGTTTCTTATAACAGACGGAACAAAATGCAGCTCGTAAACCTTGTATGTTCAAAACTTCTTGCTTGCCAAGATAACGCTTCGAAACCTATCTACGAAAGAGGAAAAAGCAGAGGTCACATTACTAGATTATATAGTCACCCAAAGACACCCAATGACCCCGACTATGACCGCCCCAATCTCGGATTTATAACGTTCAACACCCGCATTCGTGGACTGCACCGGTGGCGGGCTGCCCCCTGTGCCAGAAGTAGACGTCGGCGTGCCAGATCCGGCACCGGCGCCTGCAGAGACGGGACGAGTAGGTGCTGGGGTGGAAGAAGGTGCCGGGGAGGACGACGTCAGGCGGTCGCCGGTCGCGGTGACTGTCCAGGTGGGCACCAAGGCCTCGACGCTTGTGAAAAGTTGATTGCCCGGATTAATCAAGCCAACGCAAGAGGCTGCCGTCGTGCCTAGGAACTGACATTCGTCCTTTACACCTTGGGTCGTGGTGCCGAAGATGACGCCTGGATTGAGGAACGTCAACGTATATCCGCTTGGACCTTCGATTAAAGTGGCTATGGAGGAAGACGTTAATTTACCCAACACTAACGTATACACCAAAAAAGGTACCGGTTCCTGCATCATGAAAGCTTTCCGAGAAATGAATCAACTCGTAGGTAGTCACATCTCCTGCAACACCAACTACCGAGACCGATTGGAAACTTTCGAATTCCAAGAAGTCAGAGGCGGCGAGAATGGTTGCCTCGAAATCTGGGGTAGGAATTGCACGTCCTACAAAAAAAAAAGAACTAGATCAGCGATAAGTTATAGTTCGTGCGAGAATTACTTACCCAGCAGAGGCGTCAGCAAAAGGGTGAAAACAAAAAAGAGCATTGTTGAACTAGTTCGACAAGACAGTGATCACGAGAAGGTGAAGACGCCACCTCATTCACCGCACACTCGAGTATTAAGTAGTTTTGGATTCTGTTCGGATCTTTGTCAACAAATATCTGAAGGAGAAATCTATTGATGTTAGCAACGTCCGAGAAAATATATCGCATCGAGCGACCTAGGTGATTTGAAATACCGTCGATACCGGCGAAACGGCGTTGCGCATGTGAACCCCGCTCCGTCCCTTGCGACGAATTCTGACCAAGAAGGAGATAAAGTGTCCATATGGTCCGCGTTGCACTGGTGGACGGATCCCCGAGGACAGTGTCAAGGTCTTGAACATCGGAACCAAGATACACAACGGGGTTCTAGAGATGGACAGGGGGGCGGAGGTGGCCCGAGCATCGCGGAGTGTTTCCTTCCAATGCTCTAGATCTTGTCTGTATCAGCGGGAAATCCATCGAGGCCCGATTTGAATTTTGCACACCTTTTCAACACGAAAGATAAACGTGAAGAATCCGGGGCCATTTCTGGAACGACAGATGCACAATTTCCTGGAAGGTCCACGTTGAAGAGGATAAGAAGAATTCACATTAGTATGCTTCGCTGATTGGAAGGCTTCGCCTGCCATTTATGGTCATCGTCTTGCCTTTTAGGATGAGCGGCGAGCGACGACGCGTTGTATTTCTCCGATTTCCTTCTCTCGGCCTGGGCGCTCCCTCATCGACGCAACAAGCTCCCACGATCTATGCATGGCGCTCGTCAATGGGTTTCTTGGTGTGTTTTGCCTGGCCTCGCTTTTATCGGGTTTAAAATAGTGTTTACTCAAGTCTAATTTCAGAAGCGAGTCCCAACGTGCATCGTCCGCACTAAATCTCACCCCGAATCTCCACCTCACAGGTCGGAAGTGAGATGCAGGACAACCTACTTCCGCGTCGTAAACGGTTCGTCCCATGGGGTAAGTCCAGATTGTCTCACCTGGACATCTTTAACCTTCGCCCCTAGCGGCCGAAAGTAAGGGCAAAGTGCTACTTCGTCAGTGTCATTGTACTATGCGAGCCAATAAATACCGAGCAAGCCGTGGGCGAGCGTCATGCGCAGCTCGTAGGAGCTCTTGGCGTTGACGAGGGAGTGGCCGGGCTGCGAGAAGGAAATTACAGAAATAGAATGGTTCGTCGGTCGCAGCTCATCCGGCATCAAACGGGTGATGTTTGGCGTAGGGGCGCCCCATTGCATAGCCTGTGTTCCAGATCGCCGAGATTGTGGGAAGACCGTCGTTTCCCGGAATTCGCTATGCTCGAGAGCGTGCGCACCGCAGCCGTCGACGAATTCCGCGACCGTCGAGTTTACATGACGCCAACCACTTGCTTCCGAGGCGCAGGAGGGTTCCAGGTGCGCCGCACTCGTCTCCAACACACGCAGGAATTCCGGGTCGTTGACGCCGGGGATGCGAGAGTGTGACATCCGGGCCCTCGCCGAGCTCACAGCCCCGGTCCATGATCTCGTCCCTCATAACGGCATAAGTGACACCTAAGGCGGTTAGATAGGGCATGAGTATTGCAGAGAATGTTCAACGTTGCCTGAAGAAAACTGCAAGAACGTTTTGTGCCGGAAGATCGGCCCGATCGAAGCGAAGTCTTGATTCAGTATCACCAAGTTCGCTCTGCCGAGTATCATATCAATGCATTGGTGTTGAAAGAAAACCGATGTGCTATTTTCTTTCTTCAAAGTAGCATAGGGAATGGGCTAAGCGACCACATTCCAATTGTAGAACGAGCCTATTTTTATGTATGCTATGGCCGGTCGCTGGCAAGAGAACTGTCTGGAAATTCAAGGATAGTATGAGATAACAGGTCCTGAGCTTGGTCTGAGCGACACTTGATACCGCAGGCAAACCGGGAAGGAAAGCTGTCACATTAATCATTAGTCGGAAACTACCACTGATATCTCGGAAGCTAACCTGATACTGCCAGATGAGTATACAACTTCTGGGACGATGTGGTTACCGTCCGAATCGACAGTCGGGGATATATTGCATGTGGCGAGGACGGTAGCTGCGATCGCAAAGACATTTCCCTCTCCAAATGACTTTCCTGGGCACAGTCTCCGGCCGAATCCGAAAACTACATCCGTGACCTTGGCCATTTCAGAATCCAGATTCTGGTACCGGTCCGGATCGAATTCCATGGGGTTGGAGAATACATCTGGATCGTGCATCATGTGCCTGGAGCGCATTAGTCTCCGTTGTGCTATTCACAAAGGAGAATGTTGGCCTCACCAGACGTTGGGTATCAGAATTGCACCTTTGGGTAAATGCATGCCTTCATACACGTCGTTTTTGCAGAGTGCATGGGGTAAACCTGATAAACACTTAGTCGTGTATACGGAGTAGGAATAGATAAGAAATTGATACCAAGTGGGATAGCGGGATTGAGTCGAAAAACCTCGGTGACAACGCTTCGGACATATGGAAGCGATACCCTATCCTGGATCGTGGGTAGGCGATCCCGACCGATAACGGAGTCGATTTCTTTTTGCGCTTTTGCCTGTACGGACGGATTCAGCATCATTGCCAGGAAGAAGTTCAAAGTGCTGATCATGCTCTGAGATTCCATAAGTTATCATTTAGCGAGTGATGGGGGAAAGACAAAAGTACCGTATCCATTCCGCCTTCCATCATCATGCACGCGGCCCAAGCGAGATGTTCTTCCAACTCATTTGAAGGTTTTCCGTTTACAGCTTCGAGAGCTGTGGCGCAAGTATTGGGAAGTAATACGGTGCCCGCTTCCTGTAGAATAACAATCGAATGTATATTCATGGGATTCGAGGGACCACTTACAAAAGAGTGCTTTGACCAGAGGTATGGATCCCACGCCGCCTTGTGGACAACCGTTCTCCAATGTTTAGCTGTTGTGAGAAATCCAGCACCCGGAAACCATGTCGGGAGGTATTTCACTAACATACCGATGTTATTTGAGTTAAAAAATCAGAAAGCGACAAATGATGCTCACAGAGAGGCACAGAGTCTACCAACCACACCCCAGGCTCTGCAGCGCGACTGAAAATATCCATAGCATCCCTGCCGAGGGTTAAGAATGGGTCATCGCCAGCAGAAATGTAGTGCCCATATGTTATGCGGATGATAATGGTCCCAATTCTCCTGAAATAAATAATGAACATAGTTATTGGTGTCCAAAAGAAAATCGAATCCACAGTTTGACGAAATGCTCCAGTTTATCCTGATCTTCGAGTATATTTTTGACCAAGAGTCGGGCCTCTGCCTCCTGAAACGCGTGGTATCGTGGAATCATGCGCGGAGCCAAATCTTGCATAACAATTTTTCGCTGCTGACGCCAGCTATCATTGCACGGTTGCAGAACCAACCCTTTATCATATCCTGAGCTGTTTCTGGATCAACCCAAAACCTTTCTAGCAGAAAAAACAACTCACAGACGAGCCATCTCCTGCGTGGATATCTCCTGATTAGGGGAAATCGGTCTCGCGGAGTTTGGGGCTTACAAGATGAGGCCTATCCGAATAGATCGCAGAACGTTGTTCCAGCAGATCTTTCGCTGACTTCGAAGAGTTCAAGATAATCAGAGGTTGACCGAAGGCATCGAGGTAAACCAGATTGCCTGTGATGTCGATGTTAGTGCTTTCCGTCTTCAATAGGCTCAGACGCGCTTGCCATATTCTTTGGCCCATCTCGAAAAAGTTAACCATTGGTACGTTTGAGGGATCTGAAGTGCGTTGCCAAATATCGGGAAGCGACGTGGACCAGGTGGTATTTTCTTCTTGCGAGATAACAAGCTAGTCAAGACGAGATATCCAATGCACGCCCCGATAGCAATGGCAATCTTTCCCGGGATAAGACTTACGGGCATTATGTGGGTGACCAGCAATCTGCCGATCTCGTACACGGCTTTTAACGAGATCCAGGATGGCACATAATATCATTATGTCGGGAACTTGAACAAAAGAGAACAAGATCTCGCTGAAATAGGGTGCCACCATTTTGCATGTCAAGGGGTGTCAATTGAAAAAGATCAAATCTGTTGGCTCAATCCGTTGGCCAATGTTCTTACACAAGACACCGCGATAGCTTGTGCAATGACTGAGTAGTTTGTGCCGTCTTTGGTGAGTACACGTCGGATCCAACTGAGATTGGCAAACCTTGGTGCAGCCCGGACGTGACGTTCTGCCGTAAGGTGGCGTTCCTGATCCACGCCGGGGGACGTAAGCGAGGCTTCCGCCAAACGTTAGGAGTAGGCGAACCGGGTCCAGCACTGGTCCGCGTGCGCTCGCGGCTGCGCGCAGCGGCCGCAGCACGCAGCCCGAGTGTACGACTCGGCGTCGGGCGCAGCGGGATGTTGGGCGGCGACGCTGATGAGGAACGAGATATTCTTTGGATAAGTACAAGGAAGAACCGATGATGAAGCCGCAGTGCTGGATCACATACGGAATGAGCGAGCTAGGGCGGGTTCTCCCGCATTTCACTGTGATCGGGACAACTAACAGACTTCAACAAGTGAGGTACGAGCTTCGTGATGTCAAGCGTCTGTCTACCAGAGACTACTCGGGCATCCATTTCCCTACTCAATGGGACCTTCACTCCGCCTTCCAAATACCTCTTTCGCGCGCGGGGAAAAACTCTTTCGTGCGCGCCAAATCCCTCTGGCGCGGGATTGGATTTTTTGTACAAACTCAGGCTTTATATACTGTAGGTGCACGGACAAAGGAGTAGTAAGCGACGTCGAGAGGGATGAAAGGAAGCGAGAGAGAGAGACAGGTGAAAGGGAGACAAATGAAAGGGAGACAGGTGAAACACGACTCGAGGGAGCGATCGAGGCTTGTTTGCTAACGGGCAATCCCAACACCCACACATATTGCCCTCCCAACTTCAACATCCGCCGCTATGGCTCAATCCACGCCAGTCCGGAAGCCCTCGTCAAAGACCATTTCTGACCCCCACAATCCCAGCTCCCATCGCTCGCAGAAGGAGCTGAAAACCATCGTGAAGGATGAAATTGGCGACCAATCTTGGATATTTCCTACCACCGCAATCTCCTCCATGTTATCGCCCAAGACCCCGAAACAAGGAGTTACAGGAGATGGCATTCATCTTCTAGAGAACTATGACTGCGTCGTAGATCGCGAACCGTTCCAGAATGCGCTGAAAGAGGCCACAAATCAACTGCAGCTGCCCTCCTGGTGTACAGAGACGAAAGAGCGAGTGCACTGTGAACTCCTCGCGAAGTTCCTGAACAACTGCGTTGCATGCGGTGGCCAGGCTCTCTCGAACGCCGATTTACGGGGCACTTGGTACGACGAGCTGTGTTTCGTCAAGTACGACAAGGAGACAGGGGATGGGGTCGGTGGTGCCCATCCGGTGAAACCAGATTTGGGCGGAGGGAACGATCTCGTCGCAGGCACCAATTCCGACTCAACTCCTACCCTGCACTGGTCCCCTCGGAGCCAAACGCCGGGGCAGCAGATGCAGCTGCCGGTCGGAGTGAATGACAGCTGGTCGGAGATGGTGATGCAGGCGGCTACCTACGCGCGCTGCCTCTTCAGCGCAAGTCCTTCCCGGACGTTCGCTCTTGTCATTGCGTATCAGCATATCCGACGGCATTGCAGATTTCTGATTTTCCATCGCGGCGGACTCACGTCACACCGAGTTCTCGATCTTAGGACACCCTCAGGCTGCGTAGAGGTCCTTCGGCTCATCATGACCCTCCTGTTGTGGTCGACACCACAAGACGCGGGCTTCATCTCAACGTGCAATGATTTCGAATATTTGGTACCGGCGACTTCAGACTCGAATGACGAAGAATTCATCAAGGCCACCGTCACGGAAGTCATAAGCGACTCCACCTGCGTCCGTGGGCGGGCGACTCGGGTCTGCCGCTTGCGGTGTGGACCCGAAACTGCTCCTGAAGACTTGGAGCCTGACAGGCTTCAACCAACCGCACAAGCTAGTGTCTTACGAAGGAAATCGCAGTCGCCGGCGGTGTCTCCGCCCCCGTCACAGTCGAGGAGATCCAAACAAAAGGGATCAGCCAGTAGTAAGAGAGAAGAGCAAGTTTTGGCCGACCCCAAAGTTGCCTCCCAGACAGACGGTACGCATTCTTGCGATGTCTTATTTTGTGTCTAATCAAAACCCAGAAATACATCCTCATTTCATCCACCCTAAACATGCCATGGAATGGCGCCGCCCGTCATGTCTCACCCCTGGAAAAGGAGACAAAAGACTGAAAGATGGGCAACACATTGTGCTTAAAGTTTCGTGGCAAGTTGATGGCCGCAAGAACACGGAGAGCGAAATGTACCGAGCCGCAGACGGACTTTTCGGAACTCCTGCCATTCACTGTTCCTACGACGGGATTCATCCCACTGGGGAACCGATTTCCAACCATCTATTTCTTCCGGCACCCGGTGCTACCCTACAAGATTTCCACTGGGACCTATTCAATAATAAGACTCCGATTATTGTTGAAGCGTACACTATGTGTTTCACGGTTTTCACCCTCATCGGGCAGTCTCTCACCAATGCCGAAAGCTCATCAGAATTATGCCTCGCTCTTATTCACGGTCTGCTCGGTATGTTTCTGCTCGCCATCCCTCATTGTTCGCATCTCTTAAAGATCTTATTCTAGGCTATCTCTCCATTTACCAGACGGGTTTCATGCATCGAGACATTAGTATCGGGAACGTACTACTCGCCGAGAAGTCAGCACCGAAGTTACAGCCAACACCCTTCGACATCCAGGGTCACATGTTGACCGCGGTGTGTCCGCTTCCAGGAGAATCCTCGGGGTCAGCTAGCATTGCTGCCGCCTTAGACGGGATGACGATAGGAGACGCTGACCAGTCGCTTGCCCAAATCGCACAAGACATCAAGGAAATAGCAGCAAAGTTAAGCCGCAAGACTGGGACGGAATGCACTGCTTTCGTCACTGACGGCGACATGGCAGCCGAGTGGACAACTTATTTTGATGACGAGCATAACCTTCGCACCAGATGGGTGAGTCGCCTTCCTTGTTTCTCATCCTCTTTCATTCAATGTTGTATCAGGGAACACAAAAGTTCATGTCCCTTCATCTTCGGCAATCCATGCCAACGAATGGCACGTCGTACATCCAGTCACCGATCGACGATATCGAATCATTCTTTTGGTTGGCGTGCTGGGCTGTATGCTTCAACAGGCACATTCCTACACAGGACCGGTCCTTAGAGGAGATCGGCTGGCAACAAAAACTCTCTAACGGGAGTTACGAATCGCGGTGCGGGGTGGCTCACGGGATTTCCTCCGACGCTGGCGCCGGGAAATATAGCCCGATTACCAAGCAACTACTTCCTCTCCTCGATGAGTGGTGGGTGTCGCAACTCGCCCTGCGAAAGGCCTGGCAAAGGGTCAACGCGGCCGTGGATGACGTCCCCACAAACCAAAAAGCTCAATATTACCTGTACCACTTTCATTTCTATGCACTGCGTGGGGTCAAGGACGGGTTAGCCGTTCTAACGAAATATCGCGACGCCCTCCAGGATTTCGCGCCGTTCCCGTCGAAGTAGCTGGAGCCCGCTGAGGCCCTAGTACGTAGCTGAATCATCCTATCGGAATGAAACGGACACTCTTGGGCCATCGGGAGTCTTGGCTTGGGGAGGCGGTACACTGGCAGGCGCCTCTTCCCTCAGCCTCTGAAGGTCGTCTCGGTCACACCATGCTGCTAGAGTGGCGACACCGTACATATAATGCAGCAGGGTTCGTTTGTACTAGTCTCTGGGTGAAACGCAGCGTCTGAGTTCCAGTCACCCTGGACAATGCTGGGGTCGAGTGTAAACCAGTGGACAGTGTAGCGAGAATCGGCTGGCCGTGCTACTGCGCCGACTGCCCAAGGTCGAATATTGGACTCGCATGGTTTGATATCTAGAATGTCTAGTGCAAAGTTGGGTGTCTGGCGACTCAAAAGAGTTAAAGATTGAGTAAGGCTGTCTGCATGGAAGTAAACCTTGAGAATGGCGAAATATTTGGAGTGCCGTCTGTGAATATTCCCGCTGATGAAAATGCCGTTGCGGATGTCGTTGATGCTGGTAATGTTTGATGAGGGAGGTTCGTGCTCGTTGTCGAGCTGCTCTGACTTCTCTTCCTCAGGGTCGACCATCTCAACATCCTCGGCTATGGTGCCGGCGGAGTAGTCGCTCTCGGTTTCTGTCTCGGTTTCTGTTTCCGTGTCCTCATCCGACATGTCGGTATCCTCTTCTTCGTCGTCGGTTTCTTCCAAAAGGGCCAGCTGAGCAACGGGGGCTTCGTGCTCACTTCCAGCCTGGGCTATGTCTTGTTCGGCGTCATCGGCATATTCAGCCAGGTTATCTGGGAGGTCGATAGTAGGTCGGTGGCGGAAGATAGTCTCAAGATACTGGTAGGGTTGGTTCAGCTCGTATCGTCTGGCAGAAGTTAGTTTCCCTACCTCCTGTCTACTACAGGGAAGAATATGTGCTCCTTCGCATGCTAGCGCTGAGTCGTGAGTCTGAGTAAAGGCACACCTCGCGGCTCGCAAGGACGCTGCGGAAGGCGTTGTCACGCTGTTCGGAAGGGGTCCTGCCGTCTGACGTCTCGTTGAAAATTTCGGGGTAAACCCTACGCTTGAGGAAGGTACGGTAGCCTGGACAATACGTGGTCCAGTGATTTGGACGCCCCGAGTAGTCATGGCCGACCTGAGAAGGTAAAGCGATACTCTTCCTGGTTGGTAATATGCCTTGTGGGTTCGACTGGTCGAGCTGTGTTGTTTTTCCAGAGCTCGATTGTCCCCTGGACGCCGAGTATGCAAGCTCCCACGAACTCGAGGTATTTGACAGGGCAAAAGGTAAACTTGTTAATTATTTCCAAAGGTATACGCAGGGTGAACTGGTTATCGGTCGCCAGGAACAGGTGAAGTAATATGAAGGGTTCGGGTGCAACTGCGGGAGCCTCCGAGCGGGGTGGGGCTTAATTAAGACTGAGTCCGAATTTGGACAGTGTACGGTTATTGTAGAGTCAGACTCCGGATCCACAATATTTATGACAGTCGATAAATCTTTATATGGAGTCTGACATCGCCGAATCATCGAAATCGTCGAAGAGGTACGCATCCCTTGTCAATTTTCTCGAGCTAATGCATTGCATAGTCTATCCAAAGCTGCTCAAAGTCGAGTAGGACGCGCCGGAGGAAAGAGTAAGGAGCCGAGAATCACCTAGAATTACTAAACTGTTCGCGTCGGAGGTTCAGCTAAACGAAATACGACCTATAAGTTCGATGACACCGAAACTTAGGCCCCCGCATCCTTTCAAATTATGGCTTGGGCATACGCATACGCATAAAATTTTGTGTGCAGAGTGAAAGCGACAGCGACGACGACGACTCGTAGAGCTACTTGTACGCCTAAACCTCCTTGACCTTGACGGTACCGCGCAGCAGACCGGTCCTCCGGGCGGCGATGAGACCGACTTTCTGACCGGGGACGGCGGAACGGGCGATGGTCGAGGCTTTTCCGATGTGCTGGTGGTTTCCTCCTCCGTGGGGATGGTCGACGGGGTTCATGGCCACACCACGAGTACGGGGCCAGCTAGGGGGTCGGGTCAGTATTGAGTTTAGAAAGAGAAGGCAAGACAACGAACTTGTATCTCTTTGCCTTGAACTTATAGTACGCACGACCAGCCTTGAGGAGGGGCTTGTCGATACGGCCGCCGCCGGCGACGATGCCGATTGTAGCGCGTGCACCGCCGGCGATGGTCTTCTTGGCGCCGGACGGGAGACGGATGCGGGTCTTGTTGTCGTCGGGCGAGTGACCGATGACGGTTGCGTAGTTGCCCGAGGTGCGGGCGAGGGCGCCGCGGTCGCCGACCTTCTCCTCGACGTTGCAGACGATGGTACCCTCGGGGCACTGGCTGACGGGGAGGACGTTGCCGACTGCGAGGGTGGCCTTTTTGCCGCAGTAGACGAAGGCGCCGGTGTGGAGGCCCTCGGTGGCGATGAAGGTCTCCTTGCGCAGCTTGTAGCGGTACGGGTCGCGGAAGACGACGCGGGCGAGGGGGGCGCCGCGGCCAGAGTCGTGGATGATCTCTTTTACGATCCCCCGGATGTACCCATTGCGCTCAGCAAAGTCGAGCGCGCGCAGGCGGGCGGGCGCCTTGTTGAGATGCGTGTGCGCACTGAACTGTGGGACAAGTTAGTACCCATCCCAGGCCACAAGTCGAGGGACATACGATGGCGTGCGACCGCCTTTGTGCTCTGATGACGCGACCCATTTATCTGTGGGGGGAGTGAGTAAAGAGTGCTGGGAGAGATGCAAGGTAATCCAGAGTGCAGCCAGCGCATCCAGCCGTACACTGACGATGCTGGTCTCGTTCTTGCGCGCAACGCGACATAGACATCGAGAGAGGCGCTGGGCGGACTGGCAGCAGCAGGAGAGCAATACTTACGTCGGGAGGGTGGGGAGGAGGAGAAGTGAAAAATGGGAGATACCTTGGGTCTAGACTTTGATCGCTAGTCCTGCACCGATCACAGGCTGGCATGACAAATCATCGGAGTCTGAATGTCCAGGCTTCATACAATTTACATTTGTCTTTTGTCTTTCATTAATATTCCTGGAGGGCTCCGACCATTTAATCATTCCATAGCCCTTGGACGGTGATTAAAAGTGTTCAGTATGGATTAATATTGCTGCGAGGAGTGGTCCTTTGCGGATGCTGGAGGTATTGAAACTCCGATGATGTGATCGAGCGAACTAAGAATTCCAATTTCAACGCTCTTCTACATCGACCATTGCCTACCGTGCCTCCCCAAGAGTCCAAACTGCGGTCTCAACGCTTCACCTCAAATCTCAACTGTGCACGACAAACTGCCCGGTTCGGGCATGCATCATGAGTGCCGTTGACTCGGGTAAACCTTGGCAACAAAGTTCAAGTTCACTGTGGACTACTTAGGCGAAAATGACTTGGCCATCATACGTGGAGAACTCAATACAAATGCAACACACTACTCAAGATGGTCGTTGAAAGTCGAGCGGACGTCAATGCTTGCCGGTCGCTGACTCAGCCGCAAATCGCGAAACTTGGCAACTCGAACACATCCATCCCGTCAAGCGTGCCTCACCCACGTCTCGCACATCTCGACGTTTTTCCTGACAGAATATATGCATCTCCGCGCCACCGTCTGCCCTAGTCTACGTCTTCTTTGAGGAGCTTTGTGCACGGGTACACTCAGCTTGCGGCGTGCGCTTTTAATTTCGATTGCCATGGATTCACTCGGACTTTGGCTCATCGAGATCTCACGTTGGCTATTTATTTCACGCCGACGACGGGACCTACGCTGCATTCCCCGAGCCGGGGCCACACTCGACGGATCTGGATCAGAACTTAATCGCGGTTGATCCTGATTCAACGGGAAGAAATGCGGGCGATGGGGATGGAGGACTCAGGGCCCGACAATGGTTCAGGAGAGATGGGACAGGTGATGCTATTTGTAGCACACGCCGAAGCCGCTCTCTGTCAGTGGAAAGGAAGTACCCGATCAAGATTTACATGCTATGTTTTAAGGATAAGAGTAAATCAGAAATGTATAAGACGCGGACAGACTGCCATGAGCAGAGTAGCCCATTCCCTGTCCCTCCCTGCTTCTGCCCAAGCCAGAATGCCCACCCATAAGCTGCTTACCGCATTTAGTCACCCTCTGTTTGTTTGCGACCCCCACGCACATCCTCCCCCGCACATCCGATATTCCTCACCAGCTGATATTCCACGCTGAGATTCCACGCTCGGGTGTCCACCCCGTGTTACCGTGCCCACCCAGCCATCTTTTCGCCGTCGATTCCGCCCCGGCAGCATGATTCATCTCGATCGAAATCATCACCCGTCCCCCCTCTCAACAACAGCCCAGAACAAGGATCTTATCTTGCCGACAAATCCAATATCCTGGCCTACTCTCGACGATGACTATCCAAAGGACGACTACAAGCAGACGTCCCACAAGCCCGTCTCGGCTTCAAAGGCACCCATGACCCCCGACGGCGCGGCCGCACCCCAGCCGGCTTCGGGCGCCTCGTCCCCAGCCAGCCCCGCCGACGGCAACTCCGCGTCCCCCACGCGCGAACGCAGCTCGTCCCTCTCCCCCGCCCCGTCCCCCCGCGTCGGCCCAAACGCGACAACCGCCGTCTCGCGCCAGTCCACCCCCCTCAGCGAGCTCTCGCCCCCCCCAGACGACGACGACGACGACGACGCTGACAAGCAGGACGACACGCCCGACAGGCTGAAGGACGCGCGCGCCTCTGCCCCGGGCTCACCCCCCTCCAAGCCTGATGATCATGATCTTAAGCCGTCCCAACAATCTTCGCATCTCATGCCAGCGTCTTCACCATCCACCCGTCCATCGCCGCCAATCGACTCTATTGCCACCCCCTCGGCTGCGGGAACCGAGCCCACATCACCTGCCCCTGGCGACCCAAAGGTCGCCGCCATGCTCGAGCTGAACGAGGAGCTCTTCAAGTGCGTCGCCCGTTTTTAAGCGCTAGCTCCCTTGCTTACCTTTCTCAGAGTCCTGTTGGAATTCCAAAGACGGAAGATGGCTTTGTCTGAGCCGCAGTTCCAGGCGTATGTCCCTCATTGTTTGCACTTCCATTCAGTCTCATGTTTCCTATGTAGATACTCGCTGCGCCTGCAGTCGAACCTGACGTGGTCCGCAAGCGTTGCCGACCACAGCCGGCTGCAAGGAGTACCCCAGCTCCCAATGATGGACCCCCCGCCACCACTCGACTTCTTCCCCACCGACCGCATCCAGGAGCTCTACCTCGAGCTGCCCACCGTCTTTGCAAAAGAAATCGCCCGCCGGTCGTCCGCCTCCTCCTCCCCCCTCAACCTCAAGCGCGACCGCTCAGAGGACATGCAGGGTGATGTGATGAATAAGCGGCGAGACACCGGCGAGACCAAAATGCCTACGGCCATGATGCCGCCGCCGCCGATCCCCAGCCCCGTCGCCCACTCGGCCGCGAGCCCCTTCTCCACGCCGGTAACCAACGGCACGGCGACGCCGCCAGTCCCCGCCGCGCACGGCGATCCCTCGCTGGCACCTCAAAATCCTGGCATGATCGGGGACCAACAATTGGCACGGGAGCGCGCGCGCCAAGCGCAGATGCGCCAGCAGCAGGGGAACCGACAGATGTCGCCGCCGTCGAACCCGACGCCCGGCATGAACAATGGGCCGCCGCCGAACAACGCCGTCGCTGGGCCGTCGGGTGGGCTCAACATCGCGTCGATGCCGCCGAACGTGCAGCAGCTGTACAGCTATCTGCAGACGCCGAACCATCCATTCGTGCAGTACATGAACCGCGCGCTGCCGGGATTCCAGACAATGCCCATGCCGATGCAGCTGCAAAAGATGCTCGCTGCGCAGGTTCGTTTTCCTTTTTTTTTTTTTGGCGACGCGAGGCTGATGGAAACTCCAGAATGCGATGCAGAGCCAGAATCGGGAGCGCGAGCGGCAGAACATGCCGCCGATGCAGAACAACGGCGGCGGCGGCGGTGGCGGGGGGTTCCCTGGGCAGACGAGTCCTGTGTCGCCGATTGCGCAGATGGGCGGCGGCGGCGGCGCGGGGCAGTCGCCGCAGAACCCGATGTTCCCGATGAACACGGGTATGGATCTGCGGGCGGGCGTGGATCTGCGCGCGGGGATGGATCTGCGCCCGATGAACTCGACGCCGCTGCCCGGCGGCGGAGGGGGCGGGATGAACATGGGCATGATGACGCCCCAGCAGCGGCAGCTCCTCTTGATGCAGCAGCAGCAGCGCGGCGGCGGGGGTGGGGGTGGGATGGGCGGGATGAACCCCGGGATGGGGATGGGCACGCAGCAGCAACAGCAGATGGCGTTCCAGCAGCAACAGCAGGAGCGGATGCGGATGGAGCAGCAGCGGATGGGGATGGGGATGGCGCCCGCGCAGGGCGGGTCGCCGCCGCATCCCGGCTCGCCGATGATGGGCGGCAACGCGGACTTTCCCGCGCTGCGCTCGAACGCGGCGATTCCCGGGATTGCGCGCATCGCGCGTTCGCCGTCGGACGGGACGCCGATGACGCCGCGGATGACGCCCGCGCGCGGGGGGTCGATGGGCGCGGAGGACTACCAGCGCGCGATGATGCAACAGCAGCAGCAGCAGGCGCAGCAGCAGCGCGGCGGGGGCGGTGGTGGGGGGAACGCGGGGTTCGGGGGGCAGCAGTTTGTGGGGCAGGGGCAGGGGCAGGGGCAGGCGGGGTGGCAGCAGAACCAGATGCAGCAGATGCAGATGCACGGCGGCGGGGGTGGTGGCGGCGGCGGCGGGCAGTTTGGGATGGGCGGGGGTCCAGGCGGGGGGCGGCCTGGGAGCGCGTACGGCGGCGGCGCGCCGTCGCCGCCCGGGAGCGGGGGGCGGGGGGCAACAAAAACTGGGGGCAAGGGCCCGGCGGGGTACCCGTTCGCGGGGTCGCCCGGCGGGCCCGCGGACCTGGGGATGCAGCGCCACATGTCGGGGACGCCGGCGCCGCAGATGCAGCAAAACACGGGCCCGCCCGGGACGGACGGAGAGTTTGATCCGTTCAATTGGGCTTGATTCCTCTT
>JARGYA010000848.1:0-41139 GCA_029204335.1 Mycena vulgaris
TCAGCGACCTGGAAGAGTACCTGTGCGTAGTATGGGACGAGCGCCGAGGCGCCTGGGATGCACACGACCTTCTGTGTATGGTGCAAACCTGGCAGAAGGGCGACATATCGCTCTTCGGGCCTGAAGAGGATAGAGGCGACTTGCCCAAGGCGCTGGGGCGGATCACGGCCAAGGTTCTCCTCATGCCGAGTCGGACAGATATGTACTTCCCGCCTCAAGACAGCGAGGAGGAGCTCAAGCATTTGAAGAGCGGAGAGCTCAAGATCATAGAGAGTGTTTGGGGACATATAGCGGGCGGCGGAAGTGGGACGAAGGAAGACAACGAGTTCATCAAGCTTCAGGTGCGTAGGTTTCTTGAAGCATGACGCGGCGCGTCGTTTTCGCCATTTCCCGGGCCTCGGACGTCGATGTATATTCCGCGTAAATAGGATAAATTATGCAAGTGAAGGGGGTGTCGGGTTACAGAATTTAAAAGAACGGTTTCTTTTGGAGCCATCGCATCATAAGGTGGCTACAGCAAATCCGCCCGGGTGCGTATGACCACTAGCTCCAATTTAGTACAGTCTTTGGATAATAAGGGATCAAAACGCACTGTGGCCCGCCTCTGCGATCTTGACGAACGTAAATTCCCCCGTAGGCCGGCGCCCGCCTTTCGGATGGTGCCGACTCCTGGGTAGTCGTCCTCCGTGGCGTTCCGGAACTCGGTTTGATGCGGAGATTGCAACAGGCGCATCTGCACTCGTCAGCATTTCGCCGGGAGATGTAAGGTCAACGTACCCAAGCAAGGTTAGAGCGCCAGGGTACTGCGCCGTCCATCATGCCATTGTACACTGATAGGAAGTTAACAAGATGTTGGAGGTACCGGGGAAGAAACCATACCCAACACACGGAGACCATCCGCGATCGCAGGCCCAAGGAGAAGGTACGCAGGCTGCACGGCATCCCCGTTGAAGATGAAAGGCATGGAGATGTCGTCCATGGCCAGAATGAGGAATTTTCGATCTTGGGGCACTCCCACCTGAACGAAGATAAGAAAAGCGACCGAGGAAAATCAAATTTCGGGAGACGCACAGCCGACTTTATCTTCTGGCTGTTGAGGACGTCCTCGACCGGCCCCAAGTTCATATCGCATCCTGTGGCGGGACACTAGATTGCGCCAAAGAAATGGGATTTGGTCAGTATCAAGGGAGGAAGACGACACAATTGCCAAGGACCTTCTCTCGGTAGTCATAATTATTGCGCGTAGCGAGCTCCCACGGGTTGACTGGAGCGCAGACTTCGAGCGCCGCAAATCGATTCGCAGGTGTAGACTGCTCGTATGCATATTGTACAGCACTCAAGCATCCAGGAAGCGCTTTGACGATTTCATCGCATATCGTGGCGTTGAAGAACGGGTTATCCACACAGTTGGATTGGTGGAACCATCTATAAAGGGAGACGTTATAATGATGTTGAATCTGAGAACTATGCCCACGCACAGATAATGCGATTGTGCGTCACTCCAGGCATTCGCCATCATTACCTGGGTTGTGTATCAGGTTATGCACAGGAGGGTAAGGCAGGGCTTTTACGCTTTCTGGCATCTTGATCGTCCTGTTAGTTTGGGCTGATCCCTGGAGGTTTCGGCTGCGAATTGTGTTTATGATATGGGGGATACTAAATGAAACGTGTCTTCAGAGAGCTGAGGACAAAATCATTTGACCAACAAGATGCCCCCGTATGATCCAGAGCTAATCATGAATTGATTTCTGGATGCGTATTAAACAATGCAAGGCTCGGTAAAAAGAACATACTTCACCAAGTACGGGTATTGCCTGTGGCAGAAACATGGATCAGGTACAGTTCAGGCTGAAAGAAAATGCTTACAGCCAGAATTCCTGAAGGAAATCGTCAACATCCCACGCTGTTGTAGCACTGCTGTTCCGGAGAGAATGACCATAGCTGAAGCCGACGCCCACTGGCTGTGAAAATCATCAGCCGCTGTTGCAAGGAAGTATTCCTGATTGCGACTTGCTTGGTCGAGAGCCAGAACATTCGCGTACTCTGTCCATGAATGCGGCGAAGGAACCGCCTCACCCCGACCATCCTTATCAGCTTGAATGACACATGGACTGGGTGATAGATAAACATCTAAACCGCGACAAAAAAGGCGAGCACTCACCCTGCGCCACTGAAAGGAAAGAGAAGCGCCGACGCTCCCGGCCCCCCTCCAAAGGTTACGACCAATGGCGCGTTTTCGTGGTCGTGGCGCGCTTTGAACAGCCTGCTCGCATGGTTTAATCAATGAACCCGGTTCTTTGAACCGCGCACCAACCACCAAAACATATGCTTGTCCTCCACGCCCTCACTGTTCGTGAAATGCGCATATCCGGCGTTGAATTCGTCGTCTGGTCTGCCACAATAAAGTCCAGAAGAGCCGTTAGAGGTTACCTCGAATCGCGTGCGGATATTAGGTCTAGTCGCGGGATCAGACTCGAGAAGAGGCCTCGAGTGGGCTCCATCCAGCTTGAACGCTGCTTGGGATACCGGGCCAACGTGGAGGTATGCGACCGCGGGCGTCAGCAGCGCAAGTAGGGGGATTATGAGCATGGAAGGCAGCAGTTCAGTTTGAAAGTCGCTCTTTGATTTACACGTCGTTTGCAACTCCTCCACGTTTCAGTTGGACCTTCAACCTTGGCTGGAAACCACTGGCAGAGAAAAGTTGCGGATCAGAAACTGCCGCTTTGGGCTTGACGTTCGAAAACGATGGCGCCTCCTGCAAAACGTCAACGAACAGAAGACGCGCCCGTAACGCGCTCTATCTGGCATGAAGATGGGAGCGTCGTTCTTCAAGCCGACAATACACAATTTCGCGTCCATTGGAGCGTCCTGGCAATGCACTCTTCGTTCTTCCGCGACATGCAGAAGCTGCCCCAACCCCCCGATCAGCCGAGCGTTGACGGATGCCCTGTCGTTGAACTGCCGGACGCTGTCGTGGATGTGGAGGAGCTCCTCAAGGCACTGTATAATCCGTGAGTTCGGACCAATTTATTTCATGGCGCATATGGTTGTGCTGATTTTGGCTCGGGTTCACCTCTAGCGCGTTGTTCAATGAGGTCACCCTCCCCTTTCAGACTATTGCGAGCTTGGTCCGTTTAGGCCGCAAATACGACTTCAAAGATCTACTCCGAATGGCAGTGCAACGCCTCCATACCGAGTGTCCCTCGAGCCTCGCGAAATACGACGCAATGTTTGCAGAAGGATCTGAACTTCAAGATGCCATCGAAAATTACCCCGGCTTGTACTTCGAGATCATCAACTTGGCCCGAGAAAACTCTATCTTTTCTATCCTCCCCTGCGCCTACTATTGCGCCATAGTTCTGTACCCCATCGTAATATGCACTGCTACTGGCCCGCCGTGCTTATTCTTATTCTCATGATAACAGGCCTCAATATTTGACGGTCTCCCGCGAGAGGATGGCACTCGCGTAACTCTCTCACCAACAGACCACAGAGCATGCATCATTGGTCGCGAAAAGTTCATGCTGACTCAATGGGAACCCGACAAAACTCTCGGTTGGTGTGCCGGAAACTCCGATATAAACGGCTGCCATGATCCCAGCATGTGTGGGACTAAGAAGAGTACAGTATTCCGGTCGCTAGTGCTGAAATCCGCGAATTCCGCTCTATCACATCCGTCAAAATTGAAGAAACTCAGTGCCGCCATGAGGATGTGTCCCCCGTGCACGGAACAGGTTAACCAAACAATGGTTGAGGGGCGTAAAAAAACATGGGAGGCGCTTCCTAGCTTTTTCGACCTCCCGCCATGGAGTGAATTGAAGGACGATCTGTAGTCTGTCGCTCTTCTTCTACTTTTTCTTCCTCAACTGATTACAAGCTCGTACATGTAGATGCGCTTTCGCAAACCCATGTAACCTTGTTTCCATCTTGGGAGTGTTCAGACGTGTGGTGTCGGCTGTGAAATGCCTTAGAAGCATGCAAAACAAGTTCGCTTCGTCGTCGAATTGAAGTGTCGGCTCTTCTTAATCTAGCTACCGCGAAATCGATTGCAATCTCGCACTACCACTTTCAGACCATAAGTAATAAGTATATGGATATCGCTACGTTTTTGACCTTGGGGATTGTCGGCTTGAAGTTGTGGCATCCGATCTGGGAACAGTTCCAATTCATGTTGCTTCGACTGGAATGCCAAGATTCGCAACTGCACAGCCAGCAAGAACCCCATCTCGATGGCGAAGGGCCAAGGTACAAAGCAATCCATATTTCGAAGGAACTTGTTGAGGTGCTGTTCGCAGGTGATGAGGACGCATAGATATTGGTTACAGTAGATGCCAATGAATGGATACAAAAGTCGAATCGATGGGCTACGGGTCGTTCTTGAGCTCGCTCCAGGCCGGGAGAGCAAAGAAACCGGGCAAATCCTCCCATATTTTCTTCCGGCCCGCAATCATTGATTCCACCATGTGCTGTTGACATTCAGCACATAAAGCCTTCCCCTCCCAAGGTGGGGTCAACGCCCAGAGATGATTGGTACCCCAAGTCTTACGTATATGGGTCTCCCGCAATGTAGGGCATGTCTTGGGATCAGTGCAATCGCCGGTTGTCCCCGACAGAAGCCACGCAAATGTATATCCAGGTTCCGATTGGGCTTTTACCATGAGTTCGCGGCCTAGGATGCACCGGCGCTGGTCAATTGGAGCCAGAGAAGCTGAAGTACCATCGCCCCTCGGAACACCGTCGAACAACTCAGCCTAGTAAGAGGGATCAATTTGTACTTTAAACAGCGCCATCGATGCTAACTCACTAGGCCATAGTGTTTCACCGCCCGAAAGTACGCGCATGGAAGAACAGAGAGTATGTCGTTCTCTCTGGCCAGAGTTAAAATGTCGAAGACTATGCCTTTATAAGGGACAATGCGTGTGGGAGTGTATTTCCGTGGTAGTAGATCGAATTCCTCGAGGGTCGTTGGATTTTCGAACGTGAGGCGCTCCATCGCCACATCTAAGAGGGTCCGAAAGTCATATTTGCGGCCCAGTCGAATGAGGGCTGCAATGACTGGCAACGGGAGTTGGTTTTGCAGGAGAAAAGTCCTAGCCCAAAAATTGAAATAATAATTATAAGGCGCGTGCCCGGCGGCAGCAAATAGGTCGTACGTGTTGTACAGCGCTTTCAAAAGGTGCTCGACGTCTAGGCTCGAGTCCGGAATTTCGATTATGGGACAACCCTCGAGACTGGGCTGGTCGGGTGGCTGAGGAAGGCCTTTCATGTCGTGGAAGAAGGGCGAGTGCTGGGCGAGGACGCCCCAATGGACGCGAAATTGCGTGTCTTGAGCCTGCAACACGACAGACCCGTCCTCATACCATAACTCTGAGCGCGTAATCGACGCGCTTTCTGTGCGTTGGCGTTTTGCTGGAGGCGAGGCCATGGCAGATGCAAGGTGAAACCCGGGCCGGTCCACCGGCACTCTCCGCGTACAATCATGTCGGTACCCCCTCCAGCAAAACGCCAACGCACAGAAAGCGCGTCGATTACGCGTTCGACGGACGTATGGTACGAAGACGGATCTGTCGTGTTGCAGGCGCAAGACACGCAATTTCGCGTCCACTGGGGCGTCCTCGCCCAGCACTCGCCCTTTTTCCGCGACATGAAGAGCCTCCCTCAGCCACCCGACCAGCCCAGTCTCGAGGGCTGTCCCATCGTTGAAATACCGGACTCAAGCCTAGACTTTGAGCACCTTTTGAAAGCACTGTATAATCCGTGAGCGCCCTTTCAATCACTCTGTTTTTTTACCTCAAATCGGCTCGGGCCGTGTATTATAGGCTATTTAACAATGAAAAGGCTATCCCTTTCCCCGTTCTCGCGAGTCTCGTTCGCCTGGGCCGTAAATACAATTTTGACAGGCTGCTCAACGCGGCGGTGGAACGGCTCGCGTTTGACCATCCCACATCCTTTGAGGGGTTCTGTGCTCTTGGCAAAAGGGATTTTTTCGAAATTCAACGTATCTTACCACGGCCAGGCCTTTTATTCGACATCATTACACTAGCGAGGGAGAACAATCTGTGTTCTGTTCTTCCCTACGCATACTACCGGGCGATCGCATGTTATCTGCCAGTAGGTTTCTTCCGTTTGATGAGTTTTTTTTACAAGGAGTAATTGTTGAAATCTAGCCCACTATATTCGACAGCATCGCTCGAGGCGATGGCACGTTTGCCACCCTGCTTCCGATCGACCAGCGTGCATGTGTTTTGGGCCGTGAAGGCTCAAGAATGCTCAGTGCCGATCGGGTTACACCTTTGGATGGCTCCAGGAAGAAGCCACTGCTTCGGAGACGAACGAGTGCACCAACGTCACCAGATGCAACAAATGGAGGAATAAAAACTTAACCATGCTTCTCCTTAGCTCAAGGCTCCTTGCCTTAGGGACTCCAGATAAACTCGGTTCCCTCTGTGACGCTTGCAAAAGCAAGCAGGGGAATCGACACTTTCAGGTCGCAGGAAAATTTGGGAGGAACTTCCTACCTTCTTTGACCTCCCACCGTGGTCAGAGCTGAAGAACGAGCTGTAATCACACTACCCTTGCAGACGATAATGTTACTCCCAGCTCCTAGCCTTCACCCTCCGACTCCGATGTCAGAAATCGTGGATATAACAACAGGCTCAACATCGTGCTGATTTTTTGGTTACACTACATACATCTACTTGTATTATTTATCGAGCGCCATCGTTGCTCACATGGATCCAATGTGGGGATTCTCGTTTCCCGATTCATTACTAGCACAAGCACCATCAGGATACCGTGTATGCGAGAAAGATACGTACATACCGTTATACATTGCTTGAACGCCTTTACTTGCGAATTTCGAGATTACAGCAAAAAGTTGATCTATTCGATCGCTCCAGACGAAGCATTGATTGAGGACCGGTGAAAATGACGCCGGTGCGTTCCGTTGACTATATGCATTGGATTGGATCGAGATGCAGGGAGATGCAGGGTCAGGGTTTGGTGATCAGAACTGGCATGCATAGCGGGATCTTTACGCGGGAACGCAGAAGGAAGAGAGCTAGGGAACCGAGCGCTGATAGAGAGAAATCGAATCATGGCAAATCTCGGTGAATTTTCACGGTCGCGCGCGGAAAACTGGTAGTCAATCAACGGTTCATGAGCTTTTTTGAGGATGCAAAGATTTTGAGCGTCACAGATCTAGCTCGGAGAAGGCGGAATGGAGGATCATGGATTGTTCTTCAACTCGTTCCACGGCGGGAGGTCAAAGATGCCGGGAAGTGCCTCCCACATCCTGATGCGACCCTCGCTGAGAGATTTCTCAACATGACGTGCACAAGATGGACACAGCCAAACTCTCCAGGTTCTCATAGTGGCTGCATCGGGTATCGCCCACAGTCGCGGGAGAGTCAAAAACATGTCGCAGATTTTATCCCTCCACGCGGTGCATGGGATAGGGTTTGAGCACCCGACTCGCGAGCTCCAGGACCGAAGCCATCCAAATGTATTGCCATTTGCGCACTGAGCGTGTAGAATTCTTTCGCGACCCAAAATAAAAGCTCGCTGGTCGATGGGAGGAAGAATCGCACGCGTTCCGTCACCTCGGGGGATACCGTCGAACAATGAAGTCTACGGGGAGATATGATCAGCTAATGAATTTCGAGGAAACGTCCAGGGGCAACTTGCCCAGTCATGAGCCAATAATGCGCGATAGTACGCGGAAGGAAGGACTGTCAAAATATCGTTCTCTCTAGCTAGAGTTATGATATCAAAGAGAACACCAGGGTATTGTGCGATACGCGGCGGAGTCGGGATGGAACGGTTGTGGTTGTGAAGAATTCGGGCGTCGTACTCTTGGAGAGTCATGGGATTTTCGACGGTGAGGCATTCCACTGCAGTGTCCAGCAGATTGCGGAAATCGTATTTGCGACCCAGACGGATGAGCGCGGCGACGACCGGCAATGGAAGGGGTTCTTTGAATAGAGGTGTTCTACGCCGTGACGGCCAAAACGTCAGTGAACGCTAAGAGATATTATTTTCGCACATACGAGTCATATAGTGCCTTGAGGAGGTGCTCTACGTCGGCTACAGAGTCCGAGAGTTCCACAATAGGGCAACCATCAGCACTAGGCTGGTCTGGCGGCTGGGGCAAACCCTGCATATCCCGGAAAAAGGATGAGTGCTGCGCGAGCACGCCCCAATGAACGCGGAATTGTGTGTTGTCGGCTTGCAACACGATACTTCCGTCGTTGTACCAGACCTCCGAGCGAATCGCACTTTTCGAGTCGAGTATAGACTGCTTGCTCTCGGTTCGTTGGCGTTTTGCTGGGGGGTTCAACGTCGACATGGTGGAGGGAGGAAAAGAAGAAATGCGTAATCGGAACAGTCAAAGCGTTTTTGACTTGGCCTCGTCATATTGACTGCGTCATTCTTATTCGAGGTAACGATGCTTCTTTGGCTATTTTAGTCGACAAGTGCTTTGGGGTCACAGGTGAAATAGAGGATTAATGGCAGACAAAAGTATTTGCTCAATCCTGAATTTGCAGAAACCGGGATACCTGCATTTTGATGAACTCGTTATCATCCTTCGACCCACCTCCCCCACCCGCAAAATGGCCCCAGATGCTTTCGATCACCTTCAGCTCTCCGTGCTTCAGATGTTTGACCTCCTCTTCGCTGTCCTCGGGCGGAAAATACATGTCCGTCCGACTCGGCATGACGAGCACCTTGGCCTTAATCCGGCCCAACGCCTTCGCTAGATCTCCCTTCTCCTCCTCCGGCCCAAATAGCGATATATCGCCTTTCTGCCACGTCTGTAGCATACACAGAAGGTCGTGTGCATCCCAACTTCCCTGTCCTTCCTCCCACACCACCCGAAGAAAGTCGTCCAGGCTGCTGAAACCCAGCGTTTCCCAACAGCGTTCGCGGAACCAGGCTTGAGACAAGGCCCAAGTCGAATAAACACGGGCAAAGGCCTTGGTACCTCGGGTTGCCGGCGATTTGTACTTCCCGTCGTGAAAGTCGACACTGTTGATCAACGCGGCTTTCGGGCCTTCGAGGAACGACCAGTTGTGCCAGCTGGTGCGGGCCGAGCTCGCTAGGACGACGATGTGCGAAACGAAGTCTGGATAGAGCGCCGCCATATGGTACGCTTGCTGACCACCCATGCTGAACCCGATGTACGCCGTGAGCTTGGTGATGCCCAGCGCCTCGCAGAGTGCGTGCTGCAAGCGTATGTTGTCCTCGTAGCTTATCGCGGGGAATTCCGGGCCACGGAGTGCCGCAGAAGCGTTGGATGGAGAGGAGGACTCGCTCCCTCCGAGCAGGCCGCAAACGACAACGAAGTGGTTTTGGAAAACAGGTGGAGTACCATCCTCTGACGGAAGATAGAGGAAGGTCAACGTGCTGGCGAGTTTACCGGAATAGCACGAAGGGATGAAAATGGCAGGGTTCTTGGGATCCCCGAAGGTGCGGTATGCGAGCGTCAAGGAAGAGTTGGAAGAGGGTTCAGAGGCCTCGGTGTTGGGATGCACGTCATTCGTAAAGTATTTCGTTGTGCCGACCATGCTCGGGGTGGGTGTGTTGACGAGGGATTTGAGTGGGAGAAGGAACGCTCGTTCTTATCGCTTGGAAGGAAGATCTTGCGGCAATTGAGAAGGCCGACCAGCGTATCGTGCCACGGGTCAGCTCCGCGCAAACGTGAGAGTCAGAGGCTGTCAGAGGTCCGTTCGAGTTCTATCTGAACTAATATTGGTCAGACTTCGACCTCTGTGGAGACACGCCGATGTTTCCGTTTTGATCTTGGGGGTAAAAGAACACAGGCAAGCCGTAGCATGCCTTGGCATGTTGCGTGACTCAGAGTAGCCTTCGAGGTGTTCGCCTGAAGAGATGGTAAGAAGCAGCGTTTGAAGCGGCGTAACTTGGAAAGTCAATGGACCTTGAAGTAGTGGCAGTGTCGCGAGACAGCGTGAGACCCTTCGTTTCAACGCCTTCTTTCTCCATTCGGCTGCGATCTCATGTTCACTCGTCGTATCCAGCCCCAATCCAGCCCTAGAAAAACCTGGTGAATTGAGACTGCTGTCAATCAATGTATGCTCTCTACGAAGTCCGTCGCAACAAATCTCACTCCCAATGATTCCCTTTTGCGGCCAACTATAAACCTTCTCACAACAACTACTTACCCAGGATAAGACTCAGGATAAATTAAAAGCCCAGCTAGGTTTGAGCTAGGTCCCCTTTCATACCGCCATCTATTTCATCGCGGCCTGCACCGTCACGGCGTCTCCGTTTACCCTACCTACCGCTGTAACGCTGGATGGTGGTCCAATCTAAAATATTCCTGTCACTGCGTCTGAACAGGTTATTTATTTATAATTGCTTATTGTATGAGTCGAAGCCTGGCCTGGAAAACGCCAATTATACCCTGAACATGACCAATTTGAACGCGGATGAAGATGGAGGATAGTGGTTTGCCTATGCAATATATACATGAGCCCGCAATTCCGTTTTTCCACATGTCCAGTCCAGGCACGAGAAGCCGTCATCGCCCTCCGCTGGGAATCACTCCCCCTCTGCCTTCAAGAAAACGAACCTCGCAGGCCCCATCGCAGGCGGTGTCATCGGCGGTCTACTTCTCTGTAGCGCTCTTGCATTTCTCGCTAATCGCGCCCGTTGTCAAAGGCATACCCGCACCCCCGTCTTTGTCGACGGTATTGACGCCGCTCCGGTGAAGCAGGCTCTCCCAGCGCGCGGCCCAGGCTCTTCCGCAATACCCGGACTCGCGTTGCCGCACGAGGAGTGGACCCCCGCGCCGAATCGGGACGCATCCGTACTCGCCACCACTCTCCCCAGCGGCGAGACGCAGCTCTCTCTCACTGATAGGCACATCCCCCCTGCAGTTCTCGCCATGGAAGACAAGACCGCCCAGCATCTGAGCGCGACTTCGCGCCAGGAGGAAGTTGCGCAGCGTGCAGAAACTCTGCAATAGCAAGCCCGAGAGCTCACAGACGCAGTGTCTGCGCCGCGGCAGCCCCTCGACGCCGAGACGGGTGCACGGCTGTTAGCTGAGATGAGGATGCTGAGGGAGCGGGTAGATGAGCTACAACAAGCACAGCGACCCCCGGAATATACGCCTGGTTCTTCGTAGATGTGCATCCTCTTGTATCGTGACTGCGTGTGTATCTGTACTTGTGTATTGCGAAAGTGCCTTTTCTCTCCAATACGTCTGTCTCAGAGAAAATTCCTGACTCATCCGCCCAAATTCTGCTTTTCTTCTTTGATGGGGACGACTCCTACAGGCTATTCTTTTCTGGCCGCTAGTGAGATTACTCCGCCACCCAAAAGTTTCAAAATGGCGCAGGATCATCCAGAATTGCGAAATCAATAATCGCCTCCTTCCAATGTAAACCAGGTCCAATCACTTGTCAAACCGAAACGGTGTAATTGGCAAAACACTCGACTCGGGAATCGAGAACCATTGGAGCATGACCGCGCGCGCCGTGCAAATATCCTTCAGCTGCTGCGCCACCGGATGCGCCTCGACCTCGGCGAGCCTTCCCACCGCAGGATCACGGAAGAACGCGGCGATGGACCGGATGGTCGGCTGCCAGGAACGCTGCTCGAGCGCGGCGGCGAGCGCGGCGAACCCGGCGGGCGACCATGAGATGGAGAGCTCCCGGAGGGGCTGGGTCATGTCCGTGAAGAGGGAAGCCCAGGGCCAGTCGCTGCCGACGAGGCGCAGGACCTCGAGGGATGTGTACTCGGGGAGCGTGCCCGCAAGCGGCGCATTGTGCATGTCGGATTCTTCCAGCTGGAGGAATTTGACGGACGATTTGAGGATACTGGGGAGGGCGAGGGCGTAGATGCCCGTCAGCGACGCGCGCTCGAGTGTATCGGAGCTTGATGAGAAGAGCCAGAGTGCTTGCTCCTCGGTCAGCATCCCGTCTTTTAAATACAATTCTCGGAGGTTGTAGCACGGCTTGGGGGTGTCGGAGAGGGAGTCCCCGGGAGGCTCCCCCCCACTGCGAAACAGCCTGAGCCGACCCGAGAAATTGTGGAATTCGTCCACCCGGAGAGTCCGGAGGTTTGGGCACTTGGTGATAAGCGGGGCCAGCATGCGGAGATTCACGTCGGAGAGGCGCAACTCGCGCAAATGAACGAAATCGTCCGGAAATCCGCCTTCCGAATAATCCAGGTCGGGGGAAGATATTTCGAGGACCTCCAGCAAGGTGCAGAGGGTAAGAAGCTGTACCGGTTTGGAGGGATAAATGAAAGGTCCCAGTAGAAGGTCGGGGATGGGTCGTGGCCCAGGGGTATCGCTCAAGAGGGTGGGATGAAAATTCTCGACCGACAAGGGGGAATCTGGGTGGGATGGTTTAGGCAGGAATTCGACCATTTGACACACACTGACAAAGACGTATACATCCGCGGTACAACATCTCCCTGGCCACACGATTCCAAGTTTTGCAGACCAGAGCGAAGTTTATCAGAAAATCTGTCTGTTCCCGCCACATCTTCTGGGGTGTGGGGTGTGTGTCCGCCACATGGTTTGAGGCTATAGCAGAGACCATCTCCACTGGAAGTGGCGCGGTGTGCCCCAGACGTGGGAACCGCCTGGACCACGCGTTACCTACTGCCCTGACCTGCAGCCGATCCCATTTCTTGATTAGCTGGCCTCGACGCGGACCAAAGGCAAAGGGGTCATCCACGGTGCTTGAGAAGAGCTTGCGATGAGCCGCCTTCAGCAGCTCTGATAGCTAGATGAAAGATGAGAGAAAATGGAGATGGTCGGGATTTACCTCACATAGGTTGGCCACGGATAGGCTTCATTCAAATCAATGTCGAAGGCTTCAATCTCGGCCAGCAGCTGGTCGTATTTCTCGTAGTCCTGGTATGCGGTCTCAGGGGTGCAATTGGGCCAGTAAGAACATACCTTGTACGGAACGTCGTCGATGCGCTTGGTCAACTGGATAGCTTTGGCTTCCATGAAGAGCGCTGCGTCGGTTTCACTGGATACCTTTGGCACACTGGGCCGCCTTGGTTGAATTGGAAGCAGGGTGGTATTGAATTCTTAAAACTCGCGCGACATGGCGCAAACGCCGTGATGCAACAAACGTTGTTGATTATGGCGCAAACGCCGGGTTGCATGTGGACGGAGACAAAACGTTGTTTCAGCGCTTCGCAGTTCCGGAAAAGGGACAATTGGCCGGCGGCGAAGGCCTAAGTCATATATATTATATTTATTTTTACAAGCATGTCGTGCTCGCCACCCTCTTCGCCGTCATGCCCAAAAACTCGCTCACCATCCGCCTCACGGAGGCCGCTGTCTACCTCCGCACGAGCGACAACAATGCTCGCCGCCGGACTCAGGCTGTTGATGACCTTTCTATCGCCCCCCCAGCGATGCTCAGAGGCCTCCTGACCCTCACCATAGGTGCGTACCCGCAACAGCCCAGTGCGGCACTAGCTGATGCTCTCAAGGTATCTAGTCAAACCGATAAAGATCACCAGTATCGACTTGGAGTTGCAGGCCAAGAGTTCCACTTCCTGGCCAGAAGGTGGCGTTTGTTGGCGTGCCGCTTTTCTCCTTGGAGCTCACGCCGCGTAGGGATTGGCGCCCGGCGGATAGATGTGCAGGAAGACCTCAAGGTCTTCACAGAGTCGACCGTCTTTTTCCGTGCGGGGCCTGCTCCGCGGCGCACAGCGTCAGTCGGGCCCGGCGTCGATCCATGGCAAGATGAAGATTATATGTACGACCATCCTTCGCGGCCAGAGACTCCGCGGAACGAGGATGCTCAGCTGCCGAGGTCTGCCCGCGCAGCCCGTCGCGTCAGCGCAGACTCCTCGTACTTCAACACGCGCGACTCGAACGAGCAAGTGCCGCCCATCCCGCCGTATACACCTCTCCCGACGCCCCCCTCTTCGTCAAGCCACACGAGCCCCGCCCATTCATCGGGCCATCTCATCCGCATCGATGACGACCCGGCCCATGCACTTGAAGATTTTCGCAACGCACTAAGGGCGGGTCTGTCCCCATCTCGCGGCGACCGCTCACCTGCCCCTATGCACTCATCTGCATCGTCGTTGCGCGACGTTGACAGATCGCTCTCGCGGCGGCCTAGCATCGAGACCCTCGCGGAAGTCGAGGAGCGGCGTGATCCCGCACAGGGGAGCAGCCGCCCCGACTCCCGTGGGCGGCGCGCGCGCTTCAGTCTCTCGAGCGTGTCAAGCGTGCTCAGGGAGGTCGTGCGCTCAGGCTCGCGCTCCTCGAAGGAGCGGCCAGACTCTACTCGCCGCGGACGGACTCAGGAGAAAGCCCCGTTGGCTGAGGACGCACACCAGCGACCTGCGCTCGACAAGGTCATTAGCCTGATCAAGGAGGACGTCAAGGACCAGGGCAAGCCGGATAGCTGGAAGGAGTTCAAGAAGGGTGCGCAGGCCATGCTCATGCTTTGTTTTCGTATCTGATCTGCTCGCAGGGACGTATACCTTTCCGATTTCATTTGCAATTCCCCCGAATGCGCCACCGTCGATGGAGTGCCCCTATGGAACCGTCTTGTGGCGCCTCAAGGCCAATGTTCACCGTCCTGGTGCGTTTGCGGCGCGCATGACCGCTACGCGAGAGGTTACTGTTGTTGCCGCCCCGACGGAGGACGACACTGAGGACACGGAGAACGTAATCGTTGAGCGGCATTGGGAACAACAGCTGCAATACCTCATCTCTTTCTCCGGCCGAAGTTTCCCCATCGGAGGTGCGTTTTACCTTTTACTGTTTTAGCCTTTACCCTTCGTTGATCGCGATCCTCGCAGGGGTGGTACCCGTCACGTTGACCATGATGCCGATGGCGAAAGTAAAAATACATCGGCTTTCGATATACTTGGAAGGTGCGGGTTCCTGCTGTTCCTCCTAGTCGTATTGTATTAACCGTGCTACAGAAAAGGTTGAATATTACTCGCAGATGAAGCACGTCGTGCGGTCGGATCCCACCATACGCCTGCAGTTGCTCTGCGTAAAGTACAACGACAAGGCGGGCCGGCACATCCTCCCGCTCGATTCCGACAACGTCGACGCACTGAAAGAGTCGCCGCTGCTCGCGTTCACGGTGCCGGGCGACGACCTCTCCGAGTTGGCATCCGAGTGGATGGGCCCGGGCCCCTGGTCGTTCCACCAGGAGTTGACGCTTCCTGCGTCGTGCAGCGTTCTGCACTTTACGAACAAGAACAAGCGGAGCAACATGTGCGTGACGCATGCCCTCAAGTGCGTCATACGAGTTGAGCGCGGGGACGACGAGGCTGTCGATCCGAAGACGGGCAAGCGCAAGCTGTTTGACATCGTCGTGCAGACGCCCGTGCACATTCTCTCCGTGAGCGTCCACTTCTCCGACATCCACGCATTTTGCTGACCAACCGCAGTGCCGGTGCAATACGGAGTGGACGTCGCTCCCGCAGTATTCTGCGTCGTTCGAAGACCCCGCCGGGGCCGCGCCGAACTGTCCGTGTGAGATGCGACGGCACGTGGGGTTGGAGCGTATGGTATCGCACCACTCGTCGGACTCGGCCGCTAGTGCGGCGGAGACGAGCCCTCTGCACTCCGCCACGCCGTCGCTCCGCAACAGCGACACCCTCTTTGCGCGTAACACCTTGTTCGAGCGCCTTGTGTCGGGGCAGGAGAGCGAACTGGGCGAGGCTCCGCCGGCGTATGCCACATAATTTGGGTCTATGGTGCTTATTGGGTTTGGGACCGCGGATATCTTAATCAGCGAAGATAATAGTGGGTGTACATCACCCTTCTCGCAGCTGATGCGATATTACAATGTTTATGGGCCGACAGATACTATACAATTGAGGTGGGATAGTCTAGTGTAGATTCAATCGTGTAATTAGTCCTCACTGAAATGGCAGTTAGTTATAGGTGAAAATGAGTGTGCCGAGAACTTACTCGGGCGGCTCTCGTCTCATGAACAGGTCTATTGCACATGAGAATGCAGCGAACAGAACGCCGCCGCCAAAAGCAGCTTTTGGACCAGAGGATCGTGCGAGCACACCGCCAGAAAGGAAGCCCGCACCGACGGAGTTATAGAGGTCGGTTTTGCCGCGATACTGCGTGCGGTGTAAGCAAGCTAGGATGTATCAGGCCTCAGGGCTTGGACAGACCGATTCAATAACGCATTCGATGCTGGCGTAGATGGCGCCAACTTTTCCGAAGCCCTTCCCGCTCGTCCACATGCTCTTCCCGGTCTCGCGGAGGATGTCCCGTGCGCGCTGCGCGGTCCCCGCCCTCTGCCGCAGGAGCGGGTCCTCGTAGCTCATCGAGGCGGTCATGAGCGTGAACACCATACCCAGTGCCAGACCTAGGAAATAAGTTCTGAAAAGAGGTCCACGCCTATGCACGCGATGCGCGGGGAGACATACCCGCGCCGCCCGCCATGACGGTTTTTGCGGGGCAGGAGCTCATGGCTTCGGTCATGAACTGCTCCATTTTTTTCGTCTGCCGCAGGTTCTCGACGTCCTCGGGGGTGAATCCTGGGGGGACGGGCTCCTTGCCGGCCGCGTAGGGCACCTGCCCGGGGAAGAGGCTGGTCATCCCAGATGTGCGTTTTCAGTGCGAGCGGGTGTTTGGTTCGGTTGACCTGCGCCTTCGTCACGGTCATTGGACACGGTGTCACGATTCCCAACTCGAACATTACTCTCGCGATATCGGTACTAAGAGAAGGACTATCTTCTCTCGCGCGTGTATTAAGTCTTTTTACGACACTAATCTCACGACGATGAGCTCCCGGCCGCGCAGGACGATACTTGATCTCATCTATGGGAGAGAAGAGGAGGACCTGAACGACGACGACTCGGAGCGTGAGATTGATGACACCGAGCAGTCCCGGGAAACAGACCCGGACGAATCGACTGACGACGTCAAGTCATGGGCAAGACCGTCTCTCTACGTTGCCGTCCTCGAACGCGCCATCAACAAGATAAAGGAGAGGGACGGAGAACGAAATCTCTTTACCCATGATGAGTGGTATTTTCTCGACACTATTGCCAACCTGAAATGTAAGCCAACCCCATTTTTCCACATCGTCGAGTGGCCTGACCAACGTGCTAGACCATTCGCGTTTTATACTTATCCGTCTTATTATGCGCAAACCGGGGAAATGGTACACGCTTGCCAGCCTCCAGAGATACACAAGCGAAGTCGGCCCCCACGGATTGCTTGACGCGTTTGATCAACTGTGTAAACGCTTTGGGCCTGAGGCGATGGAGGCGATGGATGTCGAAGAGGAAGATGATGGAATAATCGACCTGACTCTCGACTCGGATGACGAGGACGCCGGGTTCCCTGCGCAGCCTGTAGCTGGCCCATCGAACCTTCAGCCTGATCTGAACTTGCCCAGCACCGAAGTGTGCCTCGATTATTTCTGTCAAGGCGAGGGGGATCTTTCCAACCTCGAAGGTCTTCGTACCCTCACTTTGGATCAAATTCGACCTCTGTGTAAAACCATGAAGATAAAACACACCAAACTGACGGTACGAGTCTCGACTACATCTGCGACGGTTACTGACCATCTCCATGCATCGCAGAAAGACCAGATGATACATGCGCTCGTCAATCACGCTTCAACGCAGTCCATACTCCCCTTCGGCCCGAGCCCAAAATCCAACGCAAAGGGCAAAGGGAGGGCTCGAGCCACTGGCCTTCGCCAAACCATGTTGCCTTTTGCCGCTGCGAAAATCAATCGGGCACAGACAGACAGACTCCGGCAGTTGATGTTGAATGCCATCGGTAAGCTCATGGCATCCTTCGCGACAAGGATATTGTTCTAATTCCTCACAGGCAGGTCCATTAGGGTGAATCCGTACATCCATACACTCATGGTCCGACTACACATAATTTGGTTCCGAAGGTCAGTCCACTCTTGATGTCCATAATACACCAACTAAACATCCCGTAGTACCGAATTCCCCAACTCGCTCTTTCGCGAGGCCCTCCTCGCCGGCTTCAAGATGCGAACCTATCCTGAATATGCGCATGTCCGGGATCCTGACATCTGGCGCACGCGAGAGCAATACCTCGAGTACGAAATGGGGCTCCAAATTGAAGCCACGGTCGACGAAATCCTCAAGCCGGAACCCAAATTCGGACGCGCTGCCAAGACCCCCGCACCTGCAGTCAGTCACAGGTTCATCACACCTAGGACGCCCGGGCTTGAATTCTTGGGTACCCTCACGACCCCAACGCGCACGCCGCATGCGGAGGACGAGGAAGAGCTTTTGGAGTTTGATGTAGTCGAGGAGACATCCGCTCAGCAGAAAGCCAAAATGGTCAAGAGGATTTTGGAGGAGCATGCGCTCCCGAAGTGGAAAGAGCTCGTTTCGGCCGAATCCGAGACAGAGACGACGCGAAAACCTGGGTTGGAGCGTTTTGAGCCTGGTAGGATTCCTTCAGTTGATAGCATGCGTTGGCTTAAGCATATCAGGTTTTGTATATACGAGGATAGTGCGGAAGAGCGCACAGGCCCTCGCCACGTTGAAGGAATTCGCGGAGGAGAAGGAAGTGCTGGATCTGTTGCTGGCACAGCGATTCTGGCGACGCGGTCGACGGGCTCGATGGTACGACCGACGTGCCTTGCTGCAGATGAACTATCTGTACAAGGACAGCGACGGCAAGAAAGACATGAATGTGCTGCGCGATGCGCGTGACGGCATCATCGAGGCTTTGGAAGACGATGACACTGCTACCGGTACGTTCTGTTTCCGTTGCACCTTTCTCTCATTGATAAAATCAAGTTATGCGACCGTCCCTCATTCGTCGCCTGGATCGCGTGGAGAAGATGCTCAAGCTGTCCGTTGAGGAGAAGGCCAAGCATGACGATGTGATGCTCCAGAAACCGGACGAAGTGTTCTTCAACGCGGTGCGAGTCTGGGACCATCCCGATTCCCTCAAGCTCGATGGGCGCGGGAAGGTCAAAGGGAAGGAAAATCACACTGCGGGTGATTCCAGCATTGCGAACTACTTGGTGACACCAACCGTGGTCGCAGAATCCTCAACCGCTGTGAGGCCAACCCTTCCAGAGGTAGAGTCCCTTCATGAAATCCCGACACTTCTGATGCAGGTCTTAGCCTAAGAAGACTACTCCTTGGTGGCGAGGCAAGTCTATCTGGGCAGGCAAAGAAGGCCCTGTGAATGTTGAGACCCGAGCACTCGAATATTACGAAAACCTCGGATTCAAAGGGTTCGTTCTCTCATTCATTGGTTGATAACTCTTTCCTTCACATTGATTTTCGCGTCAGATTTCACTCTGAGACGCAGATCCTGACGACTCTGTTCGCCCTCCTGTTCTGGGACATCATTTTTGCGCAGGTTCCGGGTGCTTTTGAAACGCCCTGGCAGACAGCGCCGTTGGATATCGCGGAAGACTCCTTCTACTACGCACGACGAGATCGCATCGAGAAGCGGCTAGACGAAATTGAGAAAGGGCAGGCGCGAACTATTCTCGAGGACAACGACGACCGGCATCGCGAGAAAAAGACGTTCTGTATTGGAGTTAGCTGGCAGATGTGTGGTCGGGATGAGCTAGTTGAAATCGTCGAGGTTTGCTCGAACCTCTCTTGCGCAAAAGACGGTGCCTAACCCCTTACCTACAGTGCTTGGGAGGAAGCGCTCTGTCGTCGATTTGCCGGCTGTTCTGCGAGGACTATGGCGGTCGGAGTAGTGGTGTTCCTGATCTCCTCGTCTGGAACCCCGACACGAAAGAGTGCAAGTTCGTCGAAGTGAAAGGACCCGGGGACTCCTTGCAGGAAAACCAGAAGGTGAGCGTCACAATCTTTCCGTTGCTTTCTATTTCCAACCGAATACTAGCTCTGGTCTGATGCTCTGCTTACCGCTCGATGCGCCGTCGAAGTCTGCCATGTCGTGGACCCGAAGGCGAAAAAGAAAGCGCCCAAGAGCACCGTCAAGAAAACTCCCAAGCCGCGCGGAAAATCCAGCACCGCCGCTGCTAGCACTTCACGCGCAAAACGAGTCAAAGCCGATTCAGTTGAACCCGAGTCCGAAGACGAGGATGCTACGCAGACTCCCATGGTCATCGATTTAGTGGAAGATGATGAGGCCGCATTCACGCCTTCAACCGAACTTCGCGAGCCTTTGTCGCCCCGTGCGCCGAACCCACGCCGTGCGCTTGGCAGTGACGAACTACCTGTTACATTCGTGGCATCGGCGCCCATGAGGACTCCCCGTCACCCTCCGGCCATCACCCATAAACGGCCTGCTGAGATTCTGTCATCGCCGTCGAAGAGGCGGAAGACGAATTAAGGTGCTGGATCTTTTGACTATCTTATTCCTATCTTAATCCACTTGCTGTATTTTTGCTGTCGTGCTATTGTGCTTTGCGTTCTCTGTAATCGTCGTCATCTGTTGTCTCAATATGCCTGTAATTTGGAGGAATAATTATTGCATTGTGTACTTCTATGGTGGTGGTGATTCCGAGGGAGGGGTTGTTTTTGTCTTCTCCTCCAGCCGTTTCAGAAGGACAGAAATGCAGCTTTCCAGCGCCTTCAATTCTGCCACCGTGGCGTCTCCCCCCGCCGCCCACCGAATCTTCAGATTCTCGTCGATGAGATACACGTATCCCACCATCCTGTTGGTCAGCCCCATCGGCTCGCGCAGGTACTCCATATTCTGCGTCGAGAGCAGGCAGTTCCCGTACAGCTCCTTCGGCACCTTTGCGCGGAGGTTGTGGAGGAAGAGGTTGACGACGAGCGCCTTGAGGATGTTCTCTTGGATGTTTATGTGCATCCGTTGGTAGAGCGGATGGGACTCGAAGCGCGGGTGCACGGCGTTGATGAAGCTTTTTGTTTGGAGCTAGAGTGACGTTTTTTGGTGGAAGGAGGTGAAGAGGTGGAAGGGACGCACCACCGATAGCTCTGTGGACTCGAACGCGATCAAGGTGATCTTCCCGTAGCACATGAGGGTGGTGTGCTTTTTCTCGCTCTTCGCGAGGTCCTTCCCCTGTATGTTTGGTAGATATAGCGCTTTCTAGCCCAGCGTCAACGCGAGCAAAAATGGATTTGCGGAAATGGTACACACGTCCTCTCGAATAAGAACCTCCGGCGCAATCCAGCTCTTGCCCATATGGCCCGGGTGAATAATGGTGAGCGCGTCAGAGTAGTAGCCCTTGTTCAGTTGCTTAATCCTGCGGACTTGAATCAGCGCGGTACACGGGTTGCGGCGGCGACGGACAGATGCTTCCGCTCCTCCAATATTTTCTCCTCGTTCAGCCATATGTCCTTGAACCGCTGCAGCCGCGTTTGTTTCACCAGCGAGGGTCTCTCGCGAACGCCGAGGGGGCGGTCCAGGACGCGGAGGGTCGGGATCTCTCTGTCTGGGGGTTTTCGAGCGGTGGAGGCCCATCGCGCAACAGACGGTTCGAGCTTGGTTTCGGCTGCCCAACGCGCGACGGTCGGGCTGCGGGGAGGCGGGGGAGTGACTTCGGCATCGGATTTTGTGGAATATAGTGCCCTCCTGGGACTAGGACCAAGGACACACTCGGACCGTCGAAGGAATGTACGAATACAAAGACCGGAAGAGGTCATCGGCCAAACGCGTCTGTGGCTGTGTCCTATTAGAATTCAAAGCAGACTCAAGTTATGATACATTGTAGTTACAGATATATTGTACAGAGTCATGTAAACACCCAAACTGCTCCTCCGAGACAGACGGCAGTAGAAGCAGAGGTAACCACGCCCACTGAGATTGGATTCTGTGCCCACGCAAATGCCAAAATTCCGAGCAAGGCCAACCCAAAGCCAACGAACGTGAGCAGAATGCACAGATCGTGACAGCGGCTGAGAAGGTGTGTCGGAGGTTTCCGCTGGAATGGACCGACCTGCTCCAGATGCGGGTTCATCGTCCAGACAGGTTGTAGTCTCCAGTATTGGCCAAGTGACTCTTGCGTACCAGGGCGTGCAAGGGGAACTGGTGGCGTCTGGGCAAGACTGACTTCCATCTGCTCTTCTTTCGCCTCCTTGAGGTTGTAGCGGACGAGAAAGAAGGCACCCATGAAGGAAATTATAGCTGGTTTCTCATTAAACGCAGTACGTGAATCGGAGAGAACCAACCCACCAGCCCAGATGTGCAAAACAAGGGCACCAAGAAAGGCTGAGTTGACAAGTTGGCTCGAAGCCGAGCTGGGGGTGGAGGGAGTTGTTACTTGCAGCATCCCCGCTTCTGTGGACGCAAAGAACGTAGTCTAGGGTGCATTCCGTCAGGAAGGGGCAGAGAAATAGCAAGATGGACTGACTATGACACTGATTAACTGCAGACGATCCATCCATGACTGGGTAAGATCCTTCGCTGCCTGCCGCCGCGCCTTTTCGTCCTCTTTATTTTGAGTCGTCTGCGCAGCTGCGCCCGAGTCTTCACCACTTCGGGAGCCTCCTCGCGACATGCTCATTTGACGGTTGTACGACTCATTCTCCTGCACGGCCTTTTCCTTGGCAGCCTAGAAAGTGGAATTAGTTGCCATCCGAACCACATCGTACGGGCGACGCTTACAGCTTCGTGTACCGCTGCGATCGTGCTGGGGGCGGCGACCAGGGTCCGACTGACCCATTTACGATCGCGAAGCTCGATAACATCCTACGAACAAGCGATTAAACGAGATCCGAAATAATTAACAAGAATCATACCTGCAACACGAACTGCATACGAGAACTGAGGTTGTTGCTCTTGCCGAGTTCCTTCATGCGAGAGAAATAGACATCCATATGCGCCCGAGCCTTGGCCGTATCGAGGAGAAGGCCGACAGTCGAAATGAGTTTGCACAAACTCTCGATTTCCTCCTCTTTCGGGTTCTCGACGTTGCCAAGCAGCTTCTTCACACACTCGTGCATGATGCGCTCCGTCAACATCTGCAACTTGAACAACTCGCCGATGAACTTGATCAGACCGAGACCTTGACGCTTCGCCTTCTGCGCAGCGTAGTACTCGTCCGAATAGAGAACAGTCTCATCGCCGGACTCTCCAGAAGCCTCGCCCTCGCTGGTGGACTTTGCGTTGGCGGCTTTCGCAGCTTTATCCTCCATGGCTTTCGTCGTGGCGGCAGCGGCAATAACGTCCTTCGCCACCCAACCACGCTCGAAATCCTCTTGACAACGATTCAGCAGGTACTTCCGGAAAAGCTGACCACCGCGGATCGGTTTCCCTTCAGCGTTCTTGATACCGTCATCTTGCACCTTGGGGCTGATCTGTTCCATCATCTTCCGGCAAAGACGAGCGTACATCTCAGACCACATGGCCTCGTCCGTCGCCTTTTCGAAAACGAGTCGAATGACTTGAATGAGGGTCCTCCCATCCTTCTCTTTCTCCGATTTGTTCGCCCATTTGATGATTTGGTCCGAGATCGAGTCGAATTTCATCATGGTTAGCTTGTTCAGCAAGCCCTTGACCTTCCGGTCGACAAACTCAGGCGAGTCAGGATCCACTGCACCCACAGTCTTCCTATCCCAACGATTTGCGGTCGCCTGTAAAGGAGACGGCATCCAAATTTGTGGAATATAGTGCCCTCCTGGAACCAGGACCACACTCGGACCGTCGAAGGAATGTACGAATGCAAAGACCGGAAGAGGTCATCGGCAAACGCGTCTGTGGCTGTGTCCTATTAGAATTCAAGTCTCGAGTTATTTAAATACATTGCAATTATAGATATATTGTACAGAATCATGTAAACACCCATACTGCTCCTCCGAGACAGACAATAGTAGAAGCAGAGGTAACCACGCCCACTGAGATTGGATTCTGTGCCCACGCAAATGCCAAAATTCCGAGTAAGGCCAACCCAAAGCCAACGAACGTGAGCAGAATGCATAGATTGTGACAGCGGCTGAGAAGGTGTATCGGAGGTTTCCGCTGGAATGGCCCGACCTGCTCCAGATGCGGGTTCATCGTCCAGACAGGTTGTAGTCTCCAATATTGGCCGAGTGACTCTTGCGTACCAGGGCGTGCAAGGGGAACCGGTGGCGTCTGGGCAAGACTGACTTCCATCTGCTCTTCTTTCGCCTCCTTAAGGTTGTAGCGGACGAGAAAGAAGGCACCCATGAAGGAAATTATAGCTGGTTTCTCATTAAACGCAGTACGTGAATCGGAGAGAACCAACCCACCAGCCCAGATGTGCAAAACAAGGGCACCAAGAAAGGCCGAGTTGACAAGTTGGCTCGAAGCCGAGCTGGGGGTGGAGGGAGTTGTTACTTGCAGCATCCCCGCTTCTGTGGACGCAAAGAACGTAGTCTAGGGTGCATTTCCGTCAGGAAGGGGCAGAGAAATAGCAAGATGGACTGACTATGACACTGATTAACTGCAGACGATCCATCCATGACTGGGTAAGATCCTTCGCTGCCTGCCGCCGCGCCTTTTCGTCCGCTTTATTTTGAGCCGACTGCGCAGCTGGACCCGAGTTATCAGTCCACACAACACAATTCGCCCTCCAGAAAAACGTACTAGGTAGCGAGGGAGCAGGCCCATTACCATGCGTGTCATCCCCAGTATTGTTGGCCCCGTACTTGCTCGATGGCAAAGGCTCGCTGATGATTGGCCGCAAGGCAAACTCGGTTGCTGCATGAATGGCATTAGCCACGGCAATGGTGCTGCAGGTGAGGTGACGCGCGGTATACCTTGAGGGTTTTGTTGCATTGGGTTTGAGTATTCGAGACTCAGAGGAACTAGCAGTTACGTTTCGGGTCAAGTACGAGTACGAGCAGTGCTGTGTCATGAAACAAGGCCGCCACAGCGCTTAAGCAAGTTTTTTGCGCTTGAATCGGACTCATGACCATCGGCGTTGGTTCCCAGAGGTTAGGGAGTTGCACTTTATGCATATGGTGGAAAGGATGAGAGTATTACGCGAAAGTCTTGGCGTCTCGTTATAGATAACTAGCAGAGAGTGTATATTTATTATGGTACACCATTCCCAGACGTTCTAGTGCAGGGGCAGCCGACCATCGACGTATGTATACATGTAGGTAGGAATGACGAAGGGCCGCGTGCATCACGAAACCACCGACGCAATGAACTCTGCCTCGTAGTGAAACGCAGTGACCGCCTCCATGTCGGCCTCCCGGTCCGCCCTCCATTCCCTCCGCTGCAGGGAGCACGCAAGATCACTGAAACCCCGCGCACAACACCGGTGGCCGCCCGGATACGCGAAGAAGATTTGCCGATGCGTGAAGATAGACTCGATGTACTCGCCGCCGGTGGTAGGGAAGCTGTCGAGTTGGGACTGGATGGATTGCAGATACGCGCAGCCTTGATACGACGGCTCGGAGGGCGGGTCTGGGCTCGAGTAATCCAGCGGTCCGGCGGACATGCTTGAGCCGTCTGCTGCGAAATGCGAGCTTTGAGCGTCCATTATGGGGCATTCCTGCCTCCGGGAAGTGTCAGAAAGATTGGAAAGCTGCAAGTGCAGGATGACGCACTGGTTTCGGGGGCTGCCCAAGGTTCATGGCGAGGAGCAGTTCGCAAAGATCTACGTCCATAGAGGATCCCTGACAAAGAAATGCCTTGATCAGTTATCTTTCAATCGATTCAAGGCGCAGGTCATTACCTGCATCGCAATATGTACTGAGTGGGAGAGTCGGAGAGTGGGTCGCGCGGGCTATCCGTGCGAGCTATATAAGAGAGAGAACACGCCTTGCCCTGCCCGCTTGCCGATCACAGGACACGCATGCCTCGAGGCACGACTGCTGAGGGATCCGATGATAGATTAGGCGGCATGATCCGTCACAATCACCTGGAGGGTCGGTCCGTTAGCACAACAAGATTGGCGGAATCGAAGGAAGACGAAGAATCAGAGAGAAGATAACGTCTGCGGACAGACGGCGCCATTCGAGAGCGCCTGGATTAAAAATCGCAAGCCTCGCGTCCGATTATTGTGTGATACAAAGGTTTCATCCAGATAGCGAGAAGGAGAGACTGGACAACTAACCATAGTTTTTTTGGCTCGTCTTGCTCGTACACCTTCTCCGAAGGTCGGAAATTGATGAACTGGGCGAATGAAGTCAGCATTAAATTGAGTTATGGGAATAATACTTGCCTGCGCGTGTGGAAATTAGGACGACATAGCTCTCGAGCGCATATCGAAGGAGGTAAGAGGAACGAGGAAGTTGGAAGCAAGTATGAAGTGCACAGCCACGCGATCATCTCAAACTCAACGGTCAACTGCTTGACCTCGTCCTCCTCTGTGGAGTCCACGACCACAATGGACACACCCGACGAATTGCCCCGTATTTCCGTGGGGTCCATGCGCGTATGGCTCCGAATCAAATCCGAATTCGCCAAAACAGTCGAGACTAAAGTAGACGAATACGCGACGCAAAACAACTTACCGCCTGCGCGAAGGGACGCGATGCGACAAAATGCACAACAGGTCTCTGCCCTGCTCTCCAAAAAACACGTTCTCTGACCATTGCTTTGCCAGTACGTCGACGAGACCTTCAAGATAGCCCAACATAACATCCGCATCAATGGACGCGACTTTGATTCGCTACAACCACACGAGCAAGGTCCGCCGCGCCGCCGCCTCGTACAAGACGAGCTAACGTCACGTATAAGATGCGGAGCCGTTTGATGAGGCGCTCGACCGACAAATATGGGCTCTGGCCAGCAATCGGCTAGAATGGCATAAGGAGATCGCTGCGGACCGCCGCCATAAACCGATTGCCCTGGAAAGTGCCCTGGAAAACACATTCCAAAAACTATACCAGGAGCACGATACTCTCGACACGGAGTTGAATGGACTGGATTCTGACGTCGAGGAGGGTTCCGACTCTTATGTGGTCGACGGTCAGTAAGAACGGCGGTCGTGTCTGCTGCAACTCATACCTCTTCAGGTGAACTCGTTGGCCAGATCGTGGCCGTGACTGGTGAACTCAGTCAAGTCAGCATTCGAATTCCTCTTCGTGCAATCTTCGTTGCTTAACTAACTACTTTTAGACTATACCCAGTCAACAAGAACGATCTGAGCGGTCGAGGGCGGTGGAGGCGGAATACAAGGCGCTGAAACCTTGAATCTGCCCTGTATAGTGCCGTGTATACATGCTGTATATCCCATACTGTATCTACTATATGTACCCACATCTTACCATTTATTTTCTACGTTATACTGCTTCGTCCCATTGCAGCCAATGCCCACAAATATGCCCGAGTTGGAAGACTGGAGGAAGATGAGGATGAGGAGCTGGAGGGTATACAGATAAATATTCTAATTCGTGTTCGTCATCGTAAGACTCGATGCGGGCGATTAAAGTACAGGTATACATCTAGTCACAATTACAAGTGAGTAATAAGTCATTAAGAGGTTGTGTTGGACGGGAAGATTCTAGAAAGCGTAGATTTCCTCTTAGGAAGGGTCTTTTCCTGAACTGGGGCGTCGTCCTCCGACTTCTTGGACTTATTCTTGTCCGGTGTAACGGTCAGGAAATCCAATACCACAGCCCACAAATTGTTCGCGCTCATCGAAAGACCCTCTGACTGCACCATCGGCTGGTCCGCAATTCGCGCTAGCCGTAGCGCCTCTTGCGTATCTCGGCGCGAAACGATACTGCTCGGCGGCGGGTTTTCGTTGGCATCAAGTGCCCAAGCCCAGCTCCAACTCCCGGACGAAGCCAGCAGCCCATCCTTGACTCCCTTGACTGTCTTGTCGGTCTTGTCCCCCTCCGCGCCGTCTTTCGGCTTGGCGTCCGCTTCCCGGCCGATGAAGTTCTGCAGGACCGTCATATTCCGCATGGTGTCTTTCTTCGCGCGCTCCAGGTTCCGCTGGCGGTGTTTCTCCACGGTCTTCATCGCGCCGGCGAACTTGTGGTCGAAGCGTTGCGTCCCGTCGAGGAACCGCCGCACCGCGAGCTCGGAAACGACGCCGATGTTCTCCGGCGTGACGCTGAGCGCGACCAGATCCGCCTCGGTTTCTAGGGGGCGCAACACTCCGCGCGTGGAGACACGTTCGCGAATCATGGTGGCGCCCTCCTTCCACGCTGTCCCTGCGTAAACGGCCGGGTCTCCCGCAGCGCGCTCTCCGTCCATCGGCTGCGGTGTGGACACAGCAGAGTGCGGAAACCGCGGGCCGGCGACATCGCTCGCAGTCGATCCGTTTTTGCTGGAAGTCGACGGGGTGGTACTCGGACGAGATGAACCACCAAAGTAAGAGAAATAGGATCCACCGCGATCTGACGAGTCCGGCGATGTAGCCTTAGGTCCGCCATTGAGACGTGAGGCCGAAGAATCTGACTGGATCGGCTTCACAGGAATAGTAGAGGATCGGAACACAGAAAGCCGTTTGGAGCTCATCGCTGACTTGGCGCGCCTCATGCCCTTGTCCTTCGGAACTTGCAGTGGATCTTCCTGTGGGCCGGGAAGTGGGCTGTCCGTGCCGTCTGTTCCAGATGTGGGTGGAGGTAGAGGTGGCAGCTGGTTGAGATCAAACTTCTCTTGTCGAGGCGTGGCGGGGCTGCTCTGGCGCTGCGGCGGGTGTCGCATGCCCGTGACGTCTCTACAGAAAGTCGCGATCGCGCGATAGCAAAACTTCCCCGGAGTGGTAAATGAAAAGAGCACGGGCAGGACATGTGCCGTGTCATCGTAGACCTGCAGATGTACTTTCGTCGGCCCGAATTTCGCCTCAATTCCCTCGAGGGGGGAGTATATCGCACGTATCTCGTCCTTTATTGGGTACTTGTCAGGATTCGCCGCTTTGTGCGCCCTGCAGATGTGGGTTCATTCAGTCGCCACTAACAAATGAAAATCATAACTCACGTATAGATGATCTCATCCCGGAGCACCTCTTTATCACTTGCGATAATAAGAAGAGGCGGCAGGCCGCCGAGGTAGCTCATCGCGCCGGAAATGAGCGGATGCATGAGGATGGAGTTCTGCGCGTAGAGGTGAACCTGTTTATCGATGCGCAGTTCCTCGCCCGAGTTCGCGGTGACGGTGATGATCTCAGTGTCGTGCGGAATGGGTTTCGTCGCACCGACGTCAACAGCAATTGCGGAGATCGGTGCATCCGGGACAGTGAGGGTAGTAGTTGACGCTGAGGCGGAAGGAGACGTCGAGGGCCGGGAATTGTCCTGGTGGTTGAAGGTATTGCGGATCCATGTACGCAAAGAGGCGTGTACTCTGCGGCTCATGGCCTCTGAGGGCGGCGGCCACAACGAGCTTGGTTTGTGGAACGAGAGCCCGTAATCGGGGATGACGTCCTGGGGACAGCATGAGACGGCTAGTGGAATAATGGCTTCGCGTGCATACCGTCGCGGTGTTGGTGTGAATGCTGGGGAAGGAGTGTGTCAAATCACACCAAGGCGATATGAGCACTCCTCCAGCGGGTAACGGAAGTCCAGTGTCACGAAGGACCTGCAACAGGGCCAGCGTCAGCCCACCTCCGGCAGAATCACCCGCTACCACAATGTGGGCAGGGTTCACAGGTCGATGAGAAGCGTCGGGCGGCGGCCTGATCAGATACAAGTCTGAAGAGACGGTCAGGTCAATTAGTTGGCGACGGAAGGGACGCACACGCCGCGACGAGGTCTTGTAAGGCACATGGGAACGGGTACTGCGGAGCAAGCCTGTAATTTATGGCGAATACACGACCATTGATTTTTCGGGCATGTCGTTGGATACTATAGCGCTCTTGGTCGACACTTCCGAAATAATAGCCGCCTTAATCAACGGATCAGGACCAAGTTGCCAGGTACGCAAAACATACACGCCTCCGTGGGAGTAAAGGATACATCGCATCTCGTCCATGTGCTCCTCGTATGGTGCGGAGTCGGCCGCGGGGTCGACTGGCGGCGCTTCAGACGAAGTCTTAGACTTCTGGTGCATCTTGTAGCGTCGTTTAGCCTCCTGCCAGTCTTTTCTGGCGGTGATCCACTGCGCGTCAACACTAGTAGCGCCTTTCAGTGTCAATCCTCTGAGCCAAGGACCGCGCTTACCCAGAAACGCCACGAACTTGCCACCATTTGCAGCCACCAACAATCTGCCGGGCGGCGTCTTCTCCCCCCAACGCAGTGATGAGGTACTGGGCTGCATCATCACAGCAAGACATAGGTACAACTAGTCTGACTACGTGCACCCATGGGGGGGACGGAGTACGGGTGTTTGCAAAGGCTGATTCACGGTTAGCTGCGGTACTGCAACAAGCGAAGTGGACATACATTGTACGTCTTCAACAGTATGACTGTATCCGCGTCAGCAAATCTTCAGGGGAAGGGATAATTCTCACTAGCAGGCCGCATTGAGGAAAGCCTGAGCAAAAGTAGTATCAGCACGCGAAACAGATGTAGCACACGAGCCATGCATTTAGCTGCAAATTGCGCACCTTTACGATGTTGAACGCTTCATCGTATAGCAATTCGTCCTGCCTGAGCTGGGTGACCTGGTTGTCTTCTTGGGTCTTATGCTTCAGGCGGTCAAAATAGTGTTTGACGAGAGTTTCAAGCACAATAGGGCCAATCTTCAAGCCGGCTTGGGTGGTGAGGTTGTTCATTCGAGGGTCGAAGAGGAGGAGCTGGCGAGAGTCGGTGTATATGTTTGCATGAGGATTCCCGCAATCCGAGAAAGAAGGAGAACAGATCGCCGTTCGCCGTGATCAGTTTGTGAGCGCCTATGTGTGGGGCCGACATGTAAGCACGACGCGGTCATCCCAGTGAGCTTTGCTGCCTTCAACTTTAGGAAACCAAAACGCGGACAAGTCGAGCACATAGTTAGTACATAGAAAACCCATCATGTCAATTTAAAATTCCAACGTATGCACTGGCAGCGCTGATCCAGTGATTCACATCTAGCCCTTGAACTCTGGCATAATTACTCGTGTATACTTCCTAAGCATTATGAAGTTCTATGTACTACGGCCGGGGGATACATATTATACAAGGTCCTGATCCAACTTCGCAGCGCTGTTCCTGATCTCCGCAACGGATGCCTCTTCCATGCTCGCTCGCCGAGCATTCTTCCGCTGTCGCCACTCCGTGTCTTCGGACGACTTTTCGTGCCCACTGGACACGGGGGGCGCGTCGTTATCCTCCTCTTCTTCGGCGTCGCTATTGCGAGCAGGAGCGAACTCCATTGGCAATAACACGGCGCGGTCGATGGCCACAGGTAGTCCGCGATGTCGACCTCGAATCATGACCAAGCACACAATCAGCTTCGACAGAGGTCTGAAGGCCCCAGAGAACGAAAAGTTTTCCTGGAAATACAGAAAATCAATGAAGTATCTTCAAACAACCTTTCCTAAACTTACGGTGGGGATACCCAAGCTCAGTCCGACAGTGCCATAAGCAGAAACGAGCTCAAAGACTGGCAATGATGTTCGAAAAAAATAATAGAGCTAGAAGGCGGATCACTCACCGACGGAGAATAGGTTGAACCAGCCAAAATTCTCCTCCAAGTCGATGCTGTTCCGCTGAGAAGATGTTCACGCTAGGACCAATAACCATGGTGTGCGACGTACCTCGATGATACAGACTAGGAAGACGGCCAGTCCTAACCACCACATATCTAGAGCACACGATGAGTCAGGCGGCAATTTGGGAGAAGAGATAGGTACCGAATGCGAGTTGCTTTCGAGCATGCATAGCAAGATATCTGCTCCATACTGCCACTCTGCTCTCGCCCGTCGGTTGAAAGTCGTCTTCGTCTTCAGAGTCTGCGTCGTCGTCACGGAAGACACCCAGTGATTGTTCCTCGTACACGTTCGTAGACCGAACACTTGCCTATCCGTCAAGGTGGGAAGATGGAAGGACGATCAGTAACACACCTCATGGCAATGGGATCTACAAAAGAGGATTTAAATCAGACATTATCTCGCGTCAGAGTAGACTGTTGCCTCACAGACACTGATATACATCATGATAAGATATAGAACTCTACACCAGAACGTTAACGAAGACGCGCCCAAACCGTGATAGACTTACTTGACGGCGGGGGCAAGGGCAGACAATGCGACGGTCCCAAACCCTGCCGCTCGGACAGCAATTGCCTGCAACAGTCCGATGATGAACCGGACGTTTAGAGGAACATTTTCGATAGCAGGATTCCCAATATCAAGGACCATGAAAAAGAACCAATCTGTCAAGCTGAGAAAGATGGTTAAAGGTAGCTGCGGGTGGACTGTTAGAAATCATACTTCAGGGTCAATACTATAGTGAGGAGGAACCAGGTTTGGTGCGATGGGAATAGATATATGAAACATCTTCGTGGGTGATCGAGGAGAAAATGTAGTGTCTCGCTCGTCCTAGAGCCCTTAGGAACAACGCTCGACAGCACCCATCTAGGCCGGATTGGAGGCGAGTGAAGGGAATATAAGAACGAACTTACATCGTGAATCGAAGACTACGGGGTATCTGGTTAGCAATGGGCATGAATCGTCGGAGAAAACATACAAAATAGGCTATCGCTCATTTCAGCCGACATAGATAATGGAAGCTTATTCACGTACGAAAGCAGTGTTGCCGGCCAGAATAAGAATTACCATGAAGACAATCATGGGATATGCTCGCTGGAATGGCACCATCGATTGATCCACGAGAGACATCCCTGTGTTTGTATAGGCTGATATGACTTGGAACAAGGAAAACCTAAACAGGGCATAAGTTTGAATCTACGATGGTCGCATCATCGGCGTACCAAGTTGATGTAATATTTTTGTGCTGCTTCGGTTGTCGAAAACTTTCGGCCCATCTGGACTGTGCCATATACGGGGCAATCACCGTGAAAGCAATCAACTGAACTCCGATATGATACTAAGGAACAGTTTAGTCGATTCAGGATCGAGCACCGACAAAACTTACTCCTGCCACAATCCACAACAGAGCTTTGAGGGCGCGGTACTCTACACCTCCCAGCTCGTCTTGTTGCTCTTTCGTCAGCTGCTGAAACGCTGAATTGCGTCCTACTATTGCGTCAAACGAGATATAAGGCGCAGGCTTGGCTCCAACGACGCCAATCTCTCCTCGGTTGGAAGCCAGCGTGGTAATTCTCGGCAATGTCATAGACCGAGTAAGTTTCCGCTGTAACTTTGGAAAGAAGCGGGAAAAGAGATTCCTGGCAATCTCATGTGGCATTGGGAAGCCGCCAAAACCGCTGTGTTTGGCGCGACGACCAGGTGGATACGTGTGGATGGTCGTATGTTGCGTGAGTGTTTCTTGAGCCATCCAGGACCCTCGCCGAGTTGAGCCTCGAGTTGATCCTTGGTGCAAGTCAGCCAGTAGTCGAGCTCAAACAATAGATAGCTGTACTTCGATCCTGGGAATTTACAGACGCCTCATAGTCCGCAACAGACGGTCTTTCTGTGATACGAGCGCGACGTGGGACAACTGCGGGAGCAAACTCTACTGTTTGTGTGCGGGGCGGCATCCCAATTGCCATGGTATCAGACCGTGGAAAGGAGGCTGTTGATTGGTTTTAGCTCCAGAAAGTCAACGTGAAATGGACTAACGAGTTATGGGAGATGATGGTAAAGGTGAAGTGCGCCCGGGATCAGATAGCCTCCGCCTATTTTTTGATTAGTTGGTGTTCAGTAGGCTGAGTTGGACTGACCCTGCCGGCGCGCGAAGATGAGAGGGAGACGGAGAAGACGGCAATGGCTCGTCGGCGATGGGTTTGGGGCTCGAAACCAAAGTCTCAGTAAATTTGAGATGCCGAGGTCTCTCCTCCCCCGTAACTTTTTCTTCCTCTGGTGCTGGGCTGTGCGGTTGGGGTGTCTGTGCTCCTTCGCTGATCCACCCACTCGGGTTGACAAGTTGTGGTGGGTGATCCATGCGGCGAATCATATCTGGCCGCAGTTTACGCATGAAGCCCCTTTTCTCCGACTTCTCATCTCGATTCACACTCCCTTCCCTGCTGGTCTCTTCAACTGCGGAGAGCATCGATTTACGGGAGAGAAGTGTGCTGATTCGACGAGACCATGGTGGAGGTGCTTTCTCGGCCTCACCTACCGCTATCGCCTTGGCTTTGGCCGCGGCGATTATATGTTCGAATTTCTTTGCGAAGTAGTATCTATGAGGAGCTGTTAGTGAATTCAAAGACGAGACCACATGCGCGTACTTTCGCAAGTAAACCATGACCCATGAGACGACCACCTTTGCGAGCTGTGAGAAGGCGGCATGGAAGTAATTTGAACGTACGGGACTACCCAAGCACATCTGGATGAACAATATGGTTTGCTGCCATCCAGTCAAGGAGCTGAGGTCCACGGTGGCGATGCCGCAGACTGTCATGGCGCTAACGCAGTTGAAGAGCGAGTCGATGTAGGAGATGTGATACTGCCCATTGCTGGCGTAGAAAATGGCGGAAAATATGAGTGGTGTAAAGGTGCTATACGCTTAATTAGGATCAAACGGAGCGGATTTCCGAGGGAAGCTCAGGGAGGCTCACAAAAAGAGGATGTGGACTCGATAAAAGTTGAGTTGTTTCCGTATGGCCTTCCACAGCGACATTCGCCGTGAAGACAAGAAATAAATAACCGTTGAATAACCGACGACGTCGATTTGACGTCGATCGTCTAATCCTTGACGCAAAGGCACCACAATGCTGTGCAGTGTGAAAAACTCTCCAGAAGGCAAGCTTGGTTCTGCTCAAGCTAGGTTATGTACATGTGTGTAGGCTAATCTGTGCAGAACAGAGCGGGATAACAGAAGGAAATGCGAGGGAAAGAACAATGGGTCGGGATATGTACCTACGGAAATAAAAAAAAGAAATACTAGATGCAATCAAGCAGAATCGTAAGTACAGTATACCAAATGAGGTCTATGACAGTAATGCAACAAGCTTATCGGCGTCCGAAGACTTCGCCGCGATGCGTGCAGTCCGCTCGCTGTCGAAAGAAGCGGACTTCATCATCAGCGCCATGTTGTTCGGGGCCTTGGGTGCGTCGATTGCAATGTCCTCCAATATCTCGACAAGAGGGCTGAAGCCCTCTTCGAGCGCTTCGGTAGAACACAGCTCCTTGGACACAACCCGGGTGAAGAAGTCAGCGACCAATTGCGCATTGGCTTCCTTGGATTCGACCGCAGTTCCAACCAGCTTCTCGACCAGGCGGTGGTGGTGTGCTGCAGGCAACGCGGAGAAGTAGACCTCGGCTTCGTCCAAATTCCGAACGGCGAAGAACTCCTTTGAGTCCTCGCTGATCTTCTTGTTGGCGTCTTCCTCGGACATTTCTGCGACAGCCTCCTCCTCCTCCTCGTCAGAGCTGTTGTCAGAGCCGGCGGGGGTGGCCTCGGCCGTAGTTGAGCCCTGTTCTTCCGCAGTCGGCTTCGATCGAGGTTGGAGGATAAGGCGTCTGCGTTGTGCGGGTGGTTCGGGGGCAGAGCCTGCGTCAAAGTCAGCACTTGTCTTCCGACTTGATGGTTTATCGTTACCTTTGGAGGCGTCGGCAGCAGCTTCAGGGGTTTGACTGAGCATCGAGAACATGTTCTGGTTCGAGCTTGTCCGAGAAAGAGACTCCCGCTTGTTATCCTTCTTGCCGGAAAACACGCTGCTCGGTCCGAAGGTCATCGGGAGGCCTTTGCTGGTGCTGTTGATCTTGCCAAAGTTGGTAAGATCACCAGCCTTGGAGGGGGGTCGCGGGGTATTGCCGCCGCCAGCGACGTTCGTCCATCCGTCGGGGCCTGGCTGCTGGAACTCTCCTCGGTCTCCACCACGTCGGGAGCCTCCTCGCGACATGCTCATTTGACGGTTGTACGACTCTTTCTCCTGCACGGCCTTTTCCTTGGCAGCCTAGAAAGTGGAGTTAGTTGCCATCCGAACCACATCGTACGGGCGACGCTTACAGCTTCGTGTACCGCTGCGATCGTGCTGGGGGCGGCGACCAGGGTCCGACTGATCCATTTACGATCGCGAAGCTCGATAACATCCTACGAACAAGCGATTAAACGAGATCCGAAATAATGAACGAGAATCATACCTGTAACATGAACTGCATACGAGAACTGACATTGTTGCTCTTGCCGAGTTCCTTCATGCGAGAAAAATAGACATCCATATGCGCCCGAGCCTTGGGCGTATCGAGGAGAAGGCCGACAGTCGAAATGAGTTTGCACAAACTCTCGATTTCTTCCTCTTCCGGGTTCTCGACGTTGCCAAGCAGCTTCTTCACACACTCGTGCATGATGCGCTCCGTCAACATCTGCAACTTGAACAGCTCGCCGATGAACTTGATCAGACCGAGACCTTGACGCTTGGCCTTCTGCGCAGCGTAGTACTCATCCGAATAGAGAACAATCTCATCGCCGGGCTCTCCAGAAGCCTCGCCTTCGCTGGTGGACTTTTCTTCGGCCGCTTTCGCAGCCTTGTCCTCCATGGCTTTCGTCGCGGCGGCAGCGGCAGTAGCTTCCTTCGCCACCCAACCACGCTCGAAATCCTCTTGACAACGATTCAGCAGGTACTTCCGGAAAAGCTGACCACCGGCGATCGGTTTCCCTTCAGTGTTCTTGATACCGTCATCTTGCACCTTGGGGCTGATCTGTTCCATCATCTTCCGGCAAAGACGAGCGTACATCTCAGACCATGTCGCCTCATCCGTCGCCTTTTCGAAAACGAGTCGAATGACTTGAATGAGGGTCCTCCCATCCTTCTCTTTCTCCGATTTGTTCGCCCATTCGATGATTTTGTCCGAGATTGAGTCGAATTTCTCCATGGTTAGCTTGTTCAGCAAACCCTTGACCTTCCGGTCGACAATCTCAGGCGAGTCAGGATCCACCGCACCCACAGTCTTCCGGTCCCAACGATTTGCGGTCGCCTGTAAAGGAGACGGATTGTCGAAGCCCTGAGCCATGGACTGGTTGTGGTTGAAGCCAGAACCATGGGCAAGCTGAGAACCGGAGTTGGGCTTGTCGCGGGTCTCGCCACGCTTGCTCCGCGTGCGTTTGCTACCAAGCTGAGAGCCTACACCAGGTTGGCTCGTTGTCCTGGTCATGGGCGAAGGGCGTCCGAATGCAGAGCCAGCGGAAGAACCGCTCGGTACTCGAGCACCAGACGCCAGCTCGAAGCGTTCCTGACTGGATTTGGGACCAGCGCCGAAGTTGCCCATGCCTGAAAAGGGGGGGGCAACCTTGGCACCGAATCCAGGGAATCCGGGCGCATTGCCAGCGCCAGGTGGGTTTGAGATGGACGAAGTACGCCCCGGCCTGTGTGTACCTCCCCTAGATGTCGTGCGGGACATCGAAGCTTGGTCTACCGGACCTATCCCGATGGCATCAAGAGGGGGTAGCATGTCGGGCTTCTCTTTGCAGATCGACATGAATTGGAGGAGGAAATCGCGGTCGTATCTGCGTCGAAAGTTAAATTCTCTAGTACGTATATTAAAACAGACTCCGTACCTGAACTTGCCATCCTTGGCGTTGATGTTGAGCTCAACCTTCGGGCTCTGGATGTTTTCCGGGTACGGAACGCGACTGAGGTCATCAATAATCCGGGCAGTAGCCAGGGCAGAAGGAAGGGCGGCGGGAATGTTGGGTTTGAAAGCGGATGACAAGTCGAGGGGGCCTGGTCGTCGGCGGGGGAATTCTACAGGAGCAGAAGAGGCCGTGTCGATCCGGAGGGCGTCCTTGTACTTGTCCTTGATCGGAGTAGCTACACTGTCCTCGGATTCCTCCTTCTCGGCAGTGGGCTCGGTGGAGACCTCCTGCACCTCGCCTTCTTCCTCGGAGGACGTCGAGACGGGCTCCTCAGGCGCGACTGTGGCGATTGCAGCGGCAGCGGCAGCAGCATCCTCCTGCTCCTTCTTCAACCGCGCATCCTCCTCCGCCTTCTTGAGTCTCTCCTTCTCTTCCTCCTCCTTCTGCAGACGCTCCTTCTCCTCCTTCGCCTTGCGCTCCTTCTCCTCAGCCTCAGCCTTGGCGGCGGCCTCTGCTTCCTCTTTCTTCTTCACCTCCTCCAATCGTATTCTCTCCTTCTCCTCCTCCTTCCGTTTCCGCTCCTCTTCCTCGAGCCGTATCTTCTCTCGCTCCTCCTCCTCCTTCCTCACACGCTCCTTCTCCTTCTCCTCCTTCTCCTTGCGTTCCTTCTCCTCGGCTTCGGCCTTGACCTTGGCCTTCTCCTTCTCCTTCTCCTCCTCCTCAGCGATCCGCTTTTTGCGCGCCTCCTCGCTTTCCATCCGTATCTGGACCGATTTGCGATGATTGTGACCTGGGCTACCGCCGGCAGCAGGCGCGGATGGTGGCGGTGAAGTAACGGTAGTCGACGCGGATGAGGTAGGCGCAGGACTCTGGGTTTGCTGCTTCAAGTTTTCCAACTTGATCTCGGTTCCGTCAGCATTCTTGAGCACGATCTTTTTAGTTCGCGGAGTGCCGCCGGGAATGAACGTGCTGGCATTGGTGTTGAGACGGGCGGAGGAGGGAGTAGGTGGAGGAGAGGAGAGACCGCCGACACTGCTGGACGACGAATGGTGTTGAGAAAGTGGGGGAGGGACGTGGTGGGCGGAAGGGACGGCGTGTGAGGGGGTCGGAGTGCCTGGGCCACTGTGCAGAGGAAGGGAATGGTTCCGTGGAGACATGGGGAGGCCCGAGTGTTGCTGCGGGATAGGAGGGGAGGGATGGTGCTGCATCTGTTGCGGCTGATGCTGGTGCTGTGGAGGCATTTGATGCTGCTGCTGAGGCATGCCATACCACCCTCCCTGGTAGGGCATGTACGGCGGCTGCTCCGCTGGCATACCCGGATACTAAAAAACATCTTAATTGAGGGAGATCAAAAAAGTCTCGATACGCACGTAGAAGTGACCCTGCCACTGCATCTGCTGCATTTGGGGCTGCATTTGAGGCTGCATTTGTGGAGGCTGCATTCCCGGTTGCCCAGGATGTGGATGCTGCGACAGTCGAGGGCTACCCAGCCCAGTCGACATGGGAGGTCCACCAGGACCATTGGGGCCGTTGGGCGGTCGGGGACCGTTACCATTCGACATTTGTCGACCCGGATATGAGGGAGACCGGGGGCCACCAGACCCTGAGGTCCCTGGATTTTGCTGGGAAGGCGGACGCATTCCACCTTGCGGGACAAATGTGGTATATGGATGTGCCCCGAGCTGAGACGGTTGCGACTGGGGTTGCGACTGATTTTGCGGCGGCTGGGACTGCTGCTGAGGAAGATTGGAGGGGCGGACGGAGGGGGAGGAGTGTTCAGGCTGTGAGGGAGGGGCCGGTGATGAGGCAGTCTGGAAGAACATCCGTACGTCCATTTTGAGAGGTTTTGCCGGGGTGGAAGGGGTAGAAGGGGGCGGCGTGGACGAGGTTGACGCCGAGGTCGAGGTGGCTATTGGCTTCGAAATGGACGCCTTGCCATTTACATGACCAATGGTCGTTGCTGGCACCGAACCAAAAGACTTTACGCCCTCGGATTTGATGGCAGGTGTGGCGGCCGGTGACGATGAGATGGGTGCGGAAACGTCATCTATAGAGCCGAATGTAACGGCGGAGCCTTTGAGGGGAAGTGAGCGGGCAGGTGATAGATGAAACACTAGATCGCGCACCTTGTTTTACTGCGCCAACATTATTACGGGGGATACTCACACCGTCCTTTATGGGCACACCCTGACCAAGGGCGCTGGGACGTCGCGAATGGGTGAGGTGGGGCGCATTGGGAGCCGGAGATTGAGACCGAGGAGATGGACTCGATGGAACTGGGGTAGTCTGGGGCGGGCCCTTTGCCCAAGCTGACTTTTGCGGAAGCTGCTGGGTCGGAATCTTCGGTAATGTGGCAGTCGAGGATTTGCTCATTCTAGACTCGACAAAGTCAGCGCGATTGAAAAAAAAAATCGGGAGAAAATTCCACTGACGAATGGTCAAAGAGATAAAAAGTAGATTGATGAGTTGGGTGGTTTTCTGCGCGCGTGGTGGTCGTCAAAAGAGACCTGCCAGCAGGCTAGAAAGCAGCTGGGAAAAGACGATAAAGTCTAGGCGGTTCTTGCGGCGGACGCTGGGGGTAGCGATCCGGCAGAGTTTGTCCGGTGTTGAGGGACACGGACGAAGGGACAGTCAACACAAATGCAAACAAAACTACCCAGTCAGCGATGCGGAACCGTGCCAGAGTACAGCTTTCCAAGTCACGACGATTGGTCGTGTTTCCAGCCCCCTGGATCTTTAACTTCATTTCCTCAAGCGCACAGGCCTCTGGTTTAATCTTGGAAATCGGGACGTCATCAACAAAATACGGCAACTGCACTTCTTGGTAAATGGGAATATACTACAACGAGGCATCGCTTAGTTACTTGGCCTGCGTGTTGGTGGGTAAGGGACCACGAATAAAATACAATATGTACAACAAGTTGGTTCACTCGAGTCGGTTCGAGTCGTAATCTGGAGGCGGTTCCCCAATAAGCGCAGCATTGTCCGCCACGAGCTCTTGTATCTGCCTCTGCAACTCGGACACTTCCCCAGCGGTCGCGGATGAAACTTGCGTCTGCTGCATGATCGCGTACATCTCCTGTATCCGGTCAAGAGCGACCTGCAACTCTTGGGCAGAAACCTGAGGCTGAATTGGCACCGCAGGCAGCGATTTTTCTGAAGGATAGAGCAGATCTGGGGAAGTTACGGGCGTCCCAAATTGGCTGTTGAGGGCCCGATCTGGACTGATAAACTCTGGCTCGCCATACTTTCGGGATCTGACACTAGAGTCAGCGACCATGCCATAGATCAACGGACAAGGCATACCATGAGAAGTAGGATTTGCTCTGCGTCGTTTTTGTCGCAGTCGTAGAAGGAGAAATAGCATCACAAACAATACAGCACAGACACGATGGGTGCAACGATGGCACAGCGGCCACCTTTCTCCTCCGGATGCTTCTGACGTAGGGCTGTTCCTCCCTAGTCAGAGGTACATCAAGCGATTGCAAAAGGGAACATACTTTGTAATTGAGCCAAGGTTAGATATTGAAGGGGACGGCGCGGTTGGTGGGACGCTGATGGCGGACCTCGAAGATTCGGAAGGAGAAGCCGAAATGGACAATGTAGCAGTGGTCGATGTGCTAGAACCAGTTGAGGAGGGCTCATTGGCAGGGCTCGAGATGTTGGCTACGAAACTCGGCTTCGGCTGTATTACGCAGCTTGTATCAGCTTTGATTGGGTCACTCAGACTGCTCTGTATATAAGAGAACTTGGTACTCACTTCCCTTTTGGACA
>JARGYA010000849.1:0-41055 GCA_029204335.1 Mycena vulgaris
TGCTGCGCCATGAAGCCGATATGCAGCGTGAACAGCTGCGGCGCGTCGAGGAATGACGGGGCCGGTGGCGACCTGGGCGCGAAGCTCACGTCCGTCTCGCAGAACTCGGCCGACTTCAGCCGCGGAAACGGGCCCTGCATGACGCGGGCGACGGTGCTGTACATGCTGGGGCTCAGATGCAGCGATATGTGTTCCCAGCGCGCGGAATGTGCGCATAGAAGCATCAAGATCTCGAGGGGAAGGGGAAGTTCATAGGACCGCGAGCTGTAGTAGTGCACATGGAAGCTCAAGGGGAGCGCCCCGTCCGACTCGAGGTACTTGCGCAGCCGCGACATAATCAACGTGTCGGTGCGCATGCGTACGGCGGGGTCGCTGTGGCTTGACAGGTACAGCTGGAGGGTTGTCGGTGGGAGGGATGAGAGCGCGGCGGCGCGCCAGTGGCTGTTAACGTAGAGAACGGGGAATTGCGTTTCGATGTGTTTTGACTTGTCGTCGAGGCGGCACTGGAGGTTGTCGGGTCTGCATAAGAGGAAGATTTCTAACAGGAGCTCGGTGGGGAGGTTCGACGCCGGGGAGGGCCTACGAAGGAAGAGACGTTCGATGAAGTTGGACATTGCCTGAGAGTGGTGGAGGCTGTACGATTCAGATCGCAGCGACGCTTGTTTAGATGTTGCTGAGAATGCGGGTGTTGCCTGGGACGAGGCCCCGTGAAGCTCCCCTAAAGGGTTGTCCGAAAATTATCTTTTTCAGGGCCAAAAATCCCGATTTCCTTGTCCGAAATTAAGCTTTTTGAGGCCGAAATCTGTCGAGCCTTGTCCGAGAATAAGCTTTTTGAGGCCAGGTTTCAGCAACTGCACGCTGTTCGCGGTCTTCAAAATGATCCCCATCACTCGGCATTGACTACACCGGGAACGGTGTCCATGGAGGTAAAAAAGGGGACACTGAAGCTCGGGAATTGATACGAAAAACACGTAGTTAAGCGGATTTCCTTTTACGATTTTGGGCGAAATTTGGGGCCTCACGTGACGACCCTTGTCCGATATTGGCTTTTCCAGGCCTCGAATGCACCGAATCAGAAGCTTTTTGAGGCCGGATTTTGGGATTTTTCTGGACAACCCTTTAGGGGAGCTTCACGGGGCCTCTGGGACGCTACTTACGCAGCTTCGAATTGTTTGTGCAACCCGTAGCGCCCTGGTTGCAGCCATTTACTTGACTGACTCGGAACAAAACTGTTTCCAGATAATATTTTGTTGGATGTTTTCTCGTGTCCAAGCATGCAGTTCGCGAAAGAATGGGAGATCCGGTTGAACGCAGTGACGAAACGTATTGACTGCAAAATATCGTATATAAATTAGGCCTTTATGCTTACCACTGTCCTATCACCCTCCCGCCAACCAATTCTCAGTCCCTCTTAGCTCAGTGGTAGAGCGCGTCACTAGTATCAGTTTTCAAACTTTCACGAAATGACGAGGTCAGTCGTTCAAATCGGCTAGCGGGAATGTTCCACAAGAATTGCAGGTTTTTCAATTTATTTTTTGGGTTCCTACACCCATACCCTGCCCTCCTTCATGCCTTGGCCATCTTTCGCACCTCTCCTCCCCCTCTCCATCCCACTCACCGCACCTGACACGTATGTACAAGAATATATTCTCTCCGCCCCTCTGTATACGTAGTAATAATCCCCTCTGCTGTATCTGCCTCTCAAAATAATATACGCAGCAACCACGCCTATGCATGTATGTATGTATGTATGTACACCGAAAAAACGGGGGTCCAGGTCGGGCTAGTGCTTGGGTCTTGGGTGCTTAAAAAAAAGGGAAAATCCAGTAGTGTATACTGTAGTGTGTAGTGTACATACATCGAAGACGAACCAAACTCAAAATCAAAATCAAAAACTCAACCCAAGAACAGAACCCAGAATATAGAAGATAGAAGAAGAGACGAGACGAGAAAAATAAAACGGCGGATATATGTATTGTATGGATGGATGTATCTGCGCTTCCCATTATAATCAGCTTCGCAATCTCATGCAGAGGAAGAACGGGAGAGGGGACGCACGGAGACTAAAAGCGCGTACACTACTTGCTTTCCTTGACTAGGACTGGACTCGGACTTGGACTTGGCTGGCGAACTGCGGACTGACGGACGGACGGACGGACTGGTGCGGACTGACGGGGGGTGCTTGTTGAACGGAACGGGGCGTGGTATGTATGTGGTTATGGTATCGGTATATCGGTATCTTTGCGGGCGGGCGGCGGGGGCGGACGGCGGGGGGGCGGGGAGGCGGGAGGCGAAGGGGGGGGCGGGAGACGAGGGGGGCGCGCTGGCGTTTTAATATAGGGGGTGGGCGTCCACTCGCGGGCTGGCTGCGGCGGTCCAACAGGGCGCACCATCCATCCATCCATCCATCCGGCAGACGGGTCGGGTCGGGTGAGCAGCCGCGTCGGAAGGGCGAATAATAATAACAGCGGACGGACGGACGGGCGAGCGGGGGTATCGGATAGCAGGGGCGGGCGGGGCGGGCAGGCGGTGGGGGGCGACGAACAACGGGAATCTCCGCATCCACATCCACAACACCTTGGGCGCGCCCCCACCCCCACCCCCACCCCAACTCCAAATCCAAGTCGCCCCCTACTCCTTATGCCGACTAATCTTCTCCACCCCCGCCCCCAGCGCCGTAACCCTCCGCCTCTCCTCCGCCTCGTCCTCCTCCTCCTCGTCATCGTCCTCCTCATCCTCGTCCTCCTCATCCTGATCTCCCCCCCGCGCCTCCGCCGCGCCCCGCTCCTCATGCCGCGCTACCACCGCCCCCTTCTTCTTCTTCTGCCCCCCCTCCCCACCCTCCTCATCGGACTCGGAATCCGACTCCGAATCCGAGCTCGACGACGACGAGCCCGGGGACCTCGATCCTGAGCGCGCCCGCTCGACAGCCGGCGGGCTCGTACTCGCCCCCGCACCCGCACCCGCAGCGGCATGCGCGAGCGCGTTCGAGCTGCTCCGGTGGTGGTGGTGGTGGTGCCCGCGGAAGTGCGCGGGGAGGGTGACGGCGCGCAGGACGTGCTCCTCCTCCGCCGCGTGCGAGCCGGGCGTGCCGAGCGGCGGGGAGGGCAGGGCGGGCGAGCCGAGCGGCGGGGCGGAGAGCGGCGGGGCGGGGAGCGGCGCGAGAGAGGGGGACGCAGCCGGTGACGGGGACGTCGCCCCCGCCCCCGGATCCGTCGCGGTGGGTGTACTCGCATCGCTCTCCCCACCCTCCGCGCCTGCGCCCACACCCACACCGCCCCCATCCTCCCCACCCGTCCCCCCACCCCCATCCCCCTCCTCCTTCTCCTTCTCCTTCTCCATCTCTTTGATCGGCTCGCCCGCCCCCTCCTTCTCCTTCGCCTCCCTCTCCTCCCTCTCCCTCTTCTCCCTCTCCCTCTTCTCCCTCTCCCTCGCCTCCCTCCTCCTTCTCACCCACCCCATCCCAGTCCCATCATCCTCGTCCTCGTCCGCCCCCCCGCTCGCCACGACGCCCATCCCCACCGCCGGCGCGTGCGCCTTCCCATTCGCGCTCGCTCCGTTGGTGCTAGCGGGCCCGTTGGGCGCGGCGCCGTTGGCCTTGGGCCCCCCGCCGCCCTGCACGCGCCCCCACGCGGCGTGCCCGTTGCGCACAGAGCCCATCCCGCCGTACCCCCACTCCACAAACTCGGGCTCGTCGTCGCGCGCGTTGCCGAACGGGTTGTGTGTGCCTGTGACAAGGAAGGGTGAGTATTTCGTCGTTGGGCGAAGGAGGTAGAGGAGGAAGAAGGAAGGCGGAGGGTAGAAAGAAAGAAACGAGTGAAAGGAATAAAGGACGTCGTGTATCCCGCCCCCGCGTCCGCCGTGAATAGCACTAGCATCAGAAGGCATCGCAACAGCGCACCCGAAGCACTAGCGCGGAGAAATACGCTCCGCGGGCCAGCATGCATCGCCAAGGTGCGCATCGCTGAAGGGGTAGACTCGCTCTCCGAATCCAGGCCAACTCGGACTCGGTCGCACCTCGGCGACCGCATCTCTACCCCTCGGTGGCCTCATCTCTGCGCCTGGGTATTCGCCTCGGAGCCCGCGCGAAGGCCAGGAGGCGAGGCGAGAAGGAGAAGCGTGGGGGCGTGATATGCATAGGAATAGGAATAGAATGCACGGAGATGAAGGCGTGTCGCAGGAGTGTGCGTGTAGCATGGATGCAAGCTGCATACGAAGAGAGTGCAAACAGGAAAAAAGCCAAGTCGAAACACAAAGAGATGGAGAAAGACAGAAACAAGAGACTCACCATTCGCATTCCGTGAACCGTATACCCGGCCATTAAGCATGCGCGTCCCGCGCTTCCCGCCGAGTGCGCCGAGCGAGGCGTTGGCAAAGGGGTTGAGCGCGGGCGGGACGCTCGTGCTCTTGTTCTTGCTGGCCGGCTTTGGCTTTGGCTTGGGCGCGGGGTCTTTCGAGGAGAGGCCGAACGCCGAGGGGAGGAGGGAGCGGCCGCGGGCGCTGGTGCTGCTCTGTGTGCGGGCGAGGGGGGAGCCGAAGGTTGAGCTGGCGGAGGAGCCCCAGCGCGTGAGGGCGGCGCCCCACTTGGGCTCGTCGTGTGGCGGCGGCGGCGCGGCCGAGTGGAAGGAGGCGGTGGGGGAGGAGGGGGTGAAAGCGAGAGAGGGGGTAGGAGTGAGGCTGTCGGTGGAGGAGGCGGGGGTGATGCCGCGGCGGAAGGGGTGGAGGAGGCTGCGGGGCTTGGGCCAGGTAGACGCCTTGTTGGCCGGGGGGTGGAATGCGGAGGGTGGGGTGTTGGTTGCTGGTAGAGGGACGCTGGATGTTACGGGGGAGACGTAGGGCGAGGGCGCGGGCGACGGCAGCGGGCTGGGCAGCGGACTGGCCGGCGGTGGGACGACTGGGGCGAAGTCAGCTGGCCGGTCGTCGTCGAGGGAGTCGCGGCGGGGGTCGGGCAGCGGTGCAAAGCGGATGCGGCGGGCACTGCTGGGGGGTTTCTGCATTGTGGGTGTGTTGGCGTGGCTCGCACTCGTATGTGACGACGTGCTCGATGACGCGGAGCTGGAAGAAGCGCTGGTCGATGCACTCGCCGACGACGAGAGACTGTTGGTCGACGGCTGGGACGGCAAGAGGATCGAGTGCGGCGGCGGGGCCAGCAGCGTCGACATGGTCAAACCAAAAAACAGCAGCACTCCATCAATTCACTCACTGAGACAACATCAGATTCACTGCACGCGGTGTCGGGTGTCTCGTCCTTGGCATCCAGAATTATTTCGTTACCGGTCTTTCACTAAATCTGTAATCCGCGTTATCGACCATAGTGGGTATTAGTACGTACGTACGTACATGAACACGTATTCCTTCAACGTTCCTGTGTACCCCTGTCTGCGGTCCAACCCTAGTCTGCGGCCCAACCCTAGTCTGCCTCCGACTCCACTCACTCCGCAGCAAGTCAAAATCTGCTTCCGTCCGTTCTCAATCAATCCAATCTCAACTCTAAACATACCGACCCCCGGTTCCCCGTCGTCCGTCCTAGCGCGTTCTTAATTCCCTTTCCCTTTGAGAGCCACCTTCCCTTCCTTCCTTCCTGCTTACATACTGCTTCCTCACCGCGGCCCCCGCCCACGGCATTTCCCGGCTACCCCTCCCATGGGCCATGCCTACGTATCCCCTGGCGCCTATCCCTCGCGTACGGCACACGGAGTCTAGACACCGAGCCCGAAACCGAAACGCGCGGCGTGTCAGGAGTCAATGGCAACCTCCCACGCCCAGCGAACGTGCGCGTCGCGTCGGCGTCCTACGCTGACTGCGAAAAGATTACTTGAGTGCGGGAAGCAGTCCGTCGGGAGGACTGCCGCCGACGGCGCGTCCATGATCGCGTCCCGCACGTGAAGCGAATTACGCGGCGGACTCGGACCAGACGCGCGTCCTCCTCTCTCTCTCCCTTCATCCCCATCCCATCCATCTCCTCTCACCCCCGGAGGTATCCCCGTCCCCCCATTCGCATACTTGCCGCCTCGAGCCTCGAGCCCGGCGGCGGACCACCTCTCTCTCTCCCTTCATCCCCATCCCATCTCATCCCTGCTCCCACCCGAGGTATCCCCGTCCCAGATTCACATACCTGTTGCCTCGAGCCCGCCACCGCAAACGTTCGTCCCCCCCTGCACCTCCTCCTCTTAAGTACGCCCCGGCCAACTCTCTTCTCTATATATACACCTCCTCATTATCTATGACTCACCCCACTTTCTCCCATCATCTCTATCATATCAACGCACATCCATCGATCCCATCCCCACATCACCCTTCCCTTAGGTCGTGCTATACTTACCCTCCTGCTATACTTACCTTACCCGGGGCTGATAACCGCGACGGCGGGCATGGAAGCGGAAGGGGAAGAGGAAGCGAAGCGGGCTGCGACGGAGATTGCCTGTGGCGCGTCCGCGGTCTCGCTGCACTTGGCGTTGTGTCTGTAGGGTGTAAGGTGCAAGGTAGCCGGGATGGCCACGCACGGGAGGGGTGCGATCCTGCGATGACTCTGTTCTGGCTAGGTTGGCCTCGTCCGCGTCATCTGGGGTCTCGCTCGCTCCCTTCCTTCCATTCATCCGTCCATCCTCGGCTCCAACTAGCCTTGTTCTATGTTCCATTCCATTCTCTTCTATTCTACTCTAGCCCGCGATACGCTGCGCAGCGATCGTCCCCTCCGTCTGTCATCCTCTACTTATTCCCCATAGCGACCTCTGGAGTCTGGATCTCCTTCCGCTCTCTTCCATTCCACTCTCCTAGCAGCTATTAATCTCGGCTGTTCTGGGCTCCAGGACGCGACGTCATTGGGCACCGATCGCTGCAGAACTGGATGTCATTGCGTATCGCTGCAGAACTCGACTCAATATTATTGCAATGTAATCTACGCTGTCACCCCGAATTCTGAGTTCGAAGCGCCTCGAGTCGGAGTCCGGCATCCCCGAGCCCTCTGCGCTTGTTGAACTCTTGATGCATACATCCTCTTAGACTTGCGCGCACCGCCCGGTTACTCAATGCGTTCCTCGACATCGCGACCCGTCACCCGCGGGGTCTGGCCTTGGCGCGGGACTGCGTCGATTTCCCTCCTTCTTTCGTCGGTCGGCGAAATCAAGCCAGCGGGAGGAAATCGTTGTTCGGAGGAATCAAAGCCGGTAGCGGACGCCGGGAATCAGGATTCACGACATGCGCGCCAGACGAACGAGGTGGCTATCAACTTACTCACCCAACCCCCCAGTCTCCAGTCTCCCTACGAAGAAAGTCGAACCGGGCGCGCGCACGCGAACGTGCAACCAAATCGCTCAATTGATAATTAATAGCCGGACCTACAACCACGACCGGCTCTTCTCTCTTTTCGTTTATTCGAACAACTGCAACCGCAATCACATTCTGACATTCATTCCTCCGATCCGCATCGAAGCGTCGCGCAGCGAACGTTGGTGGAAACCTCGATGCATACGCTCGAGAGTCGATTCTCCCCATACTATGACATGTCCTTCCCGCGTCCTCTCAACATCCTCTGCGCGCACCGGCAAAATACAAAATACAAAATAGCGCCCGGGCTGCTCGATGGGTTCCTCGATATCGCGACCCGCATGGGCTCGGGGCGGGACTGCGTCAATTTCTTTCGTCTGTCGGCGAAATCAAGCCGGCGGGAAGAAATCGTTTTTCGGAGGAATCAAGGCAGCGGCTGCGGAAATCAAGATTCACGAATCACGCCAGACGAACGAGGTGGGTATCAATCAACGCTAGCTTACTCACTCAACCCTCCTCCAGACGAAGAACGTCGACCGTGGCGAGCTATCTCGGGCGCGCGCGAACGTGCACCCGAGACGCTCAATTGATAATTAATTAACAGCCGGGACCCACAACCACAACCGCGCTTCTCTCTTTTTGTTTTTTGTTCGTGCGCGCAACCGCAACCGCAACGACGTTTATTCCTCCGATCCGCGTCGAAGACTCGGCACCCTGCGGTGGCGCAGCGAACGTGGGTGGGTGCCCCGCCTATCCTATCTGTGCGATAGCGACAGCGAGTATATTTAATACCTGCCTATCGAAGGTGACACTGCGATATGATATGATATGATATGATACCCCCTCGCCCCGGCGTACGCTCTGATCTGAGTTGATAACCCCAACCTTCAACCTCAACCTCCAACCAACTCGGGACACGTAGCTGGACCGCGGAGTAATGATTAATGGCGTGCTTGATATGTGCGTCGGAATCTCTTGATGCACCTATCCTATTACTTGATATCGCTACTCGGATATCATTACGGCCGATTGGAGAGTGGAAGGTTCGGAGAAATCAAGACTTACGGCCTCTTTCTGCGGAGGTGTTGATCAGTGATTCTACTTATGTACGGCGCGTCGGGATCAGCCGCAGTTTGGTTTTTGACGTTGGTTTTGTTGCGTTCCCGGCGGAATATATCCTGACCAGTGATTCTACTTATGTACAGCGCGTCGGGATCACTCGAAGGTTGTTTCTGACGTTGGTTTTGTTGCGTTCCCGGCGGAACACATCCCGAGTTATTCGCTTTCTTGGGTTGAAATCCCCCGCCTCCGACTCTCCCCCGGCTGTGTTTCTTATTCTATTCAGAATCCTAATGCGCTTCGTCGTCTTTCGAATCAAGCGAATCCCACCCTGATAAATCCCGGCGAGCCCCGGCGTCTACACAAAACCGTGCAGCGCACTGTACCCGGCGAACGTGCCTCGTCGCCCTTACACATCTATCTTCCCACCCGACGTCTGATATGTCACCGAATCGGAGAAACCATTGATACACGGGCATCCGAATCCGAATTCTAAAATTAATGCTGAAAGCGGCGTGCGGCGTCGTGTGCCCGATCCGGCTCGCTGAATCATCCGAATTCGAACTACTCACTGCGAAGGTGGAATCAACCCTAACCTCGCATTCCCTCACATCCTCTAATTTAATCCGACTCGGAGAGGCTTCGATCGGGACCCACAGTCTAAGCGGCGACTCGGAACGTGGCTCGAAGTTCAAGTTGACGGAATTTAATTTCGGGTATCTGAATCGTACTTATACTGAAGGGCGTCTCGGGCTGTCTCGGGGTGGCGCCGATATACCCTTACGTAACTACAAGTACTCGGAGGAACGTTCATCGCGGTGTTTTTTTGCGTTAGCTTACTTATACGTGCAGGTGCGAACTCGGGGAAGGAGATGACTTTTCCTTCCGGGGGTGTTCAAGGTCACTCTGAATTTCGGTTCTAGACCGAGTCGTGTCAATGAACGGTGTAGATAGGTAGGTAGGTAGGTAGAATTACACAAAGGCAGGTTCGACCAGGCTGGATTTAGATTCTGGATTTTGGACCCACAGTAAGTACTTAGTAGGCGGCGGGCGTGGGTTATGCAGTACGTAACGAGATGATTTAACTTTGTGATTTTTGAACAATGGAGATTCGGCTATTGAACTAACCTTTACGCATACGCCCCGTCCCGATGATATGATCAGGGTCGGCTCCCTTTCACCTCGAATCGTGCTCATATTTATGATAGAGTTTCAGGAACGAACGTTACTTACTGCGTCCCTGAACATGTGTGTACCCGCCGAAATTAATTCACTGATTCGCTCCCGCTGAATTCAATGTGCTTAGACGGTCTAGACTCAGCGCCCATATCATTATGCGGATGCGGAGGCGGCCATCAGCATTAGTTTTTGGAAGTCAGGTCTCCGCGTCTAACCTGTGTCCCGTGTCCATGTCCGTGCCACCCCGCCCGCGACGCGTGTCTCCGCTCCGAGCCCGAGTTCGAGTCCGGGTCAGAAAGAACAAGAATGGGATTCAATTTGAGGGTGTGAGGGTTGGAATTTGCAATTCAAGTTGAAGGATTGAAGGCAGAAGTTAATACGTTACGACCACGCCCTGGCCCCTGACCTCCACACAAGCTTATCCGACCCATCCTAACATTATTTGAAATTAGCAGAAATGAATGTCCCTCCCGCCACCGCTTGGCACGTCGCGCCGGGCCACCGCCCATCTGACACCCTAATATTGCGGTTCAATGGGGTAGCATATATTCTCAGCGTCTAACTGGCGTATACATACAGTAGCCGCGTCTCACTCAACCACCGTCGCCGAAAGCGAATACAAAGGCACACGACCAACAAGGGAAGGTCGCGGATCCGCGCCCTCGATCGCGTCGGCGATCACGATCGACGTCTCGAATCGGGCAAACGAGCGCCAGGAACGGGGGCGCTGCCAAGATTTTCTGTGTTCATTTATTGGCCGTTCGCCGACGGGGAGAATTCGAAGGTAGATTTTTGTTGAGGGCGCTGCCAGTGACTCGGATGAAGTGCAGAAGAAAACGGCGAAGTGTGAGAGCTACTCTAGTGTGAGTGGGTGGATGCGTAGATTGCCGGCGCGGAACAGCGCTCCGAGTGTTCCATACCTGTGCAGTGAGGAGCTGTGAGGAGCTTAAATGCAAGAGAAGCTGCGCCTTCGGGCCGTATGCCGCTTCGGGGTCGAATTGCTAAGGTAGCGGACAGGCAAATACGGTTACCCCACGTGACCTGCCTTTTTGGGAGGTTTTCAGAGTTGGTCCTCGATTTCTCTGTTCTCCTTGAGAAAATACAGAATCTGGCAAAACAGAATTGTTCTAATTTGTCCCAGTAGCATTGTTAAATATTTCTATGAGTTTCAGTTCAGAATTGAAAGACTAGTTCCAAAAATCATCATTCGACCTCGATTTGGGAACTAGTCCCCCATTTCTCGTCCGAAAATCCCCAAAATATTTGGGAGACTTCTTATGGAAAAATGGAATAATTCTGTTTTGCCGGATTTCTTATTATCGGCCCTCAAACCTCGATTTTCTGAAATACTGTCCCGTTTTGGGCAAAACGGGTTGTCACGTGGGGTAACTGTATTTGCCTGTCCGCTACCTTAGTAGCGCACGCCATGTGCCAGTTTCGCATTGAATTTAAAGCCTGAAGGCGCGGAGACTCTAGTGTAGATCCAGCGCCCCATGACGAGATCCCGTCAGCGGGTCGGGAATTTTGCAAGTGAAAGAGGAATGAAGGGTCCGGAGCGAAGGATAGTATCGATGATCGCAGTCGTCGGAAGGTACTTATGTCAAGATATCTTCCATCTTCCATCGAATGTTGAAGAAGGGAACGTCGGGCAGTGGAGCCGGATCCAGACAGTTGCTTGGGTGGAGCAGAACACCTCTAGCTGAGGCCAGGCATAGCCTGATGTTAAAGTAAGCAGAGGACTTCTTTTTGCAGATAGTATGCGTCGTGTCTTGACGAAGTTCCGACCGCTACCATCCGTCATCTCAGAGAATCCAATCGCGTTTGGCCGTTTACTACAATAAATTCTTCTCCGGGATAAGGGCGAAGGGCGCACCTATAGCCCATACTCGATACGCAGCAGCTCGTGCCAGTGGCGATGGAATCGAGTATACCAACAGCCGAAATCGAGTCCGCGAAGTGCGGGTTGGAGTTCATGTCAGTCGCGAAGCCTTGACTGGACCACGCTCCGCAGCCGCGACACGAAGCGTCAATTGAGTTGAACGCTGTTGGCTGCTGTTGGAAGGCGTCGATTAGAGTTGCTGTTATGGATGATCCGTCCGCGTTGGCGGTGTGGACAGCTGTTGCATTGAGCGTTACCAGCATGTTGCAGAGGGGAAACCAGTTGAGAAGGGAGTTTAAATTTGAGGTGGCTGCAAAAAGACAAAAGAAATTCCCGCTAGCCGATTTGAACGACTGACCTCGTCATTTAATGAAGACAAATTCCTCTGCATATACTAGTGACGCGCTCTACCAACTGAGCTAAGAGGGAGTTCGAACGGTCTCTAGGTGTCGGCAATTTAACTGAAATTTCCTTGTTTCCAAATCGAGAATTCCGATCGCCCGAATTCGAATCGCGGTCCGGGAGACTTGGAAGTGGATCTCCTTTTCTCTGCGATCCATGCCCCCGAAGCACAGGGGGAACGCAGTCGCTGGTCCGTCGGCGAACATACGGTCTCGCCCCCCCGTCAAGAAGGAGCCGGACTCGGATGATATGAAGGTCGAGTCGGATTCGGACAACCTGCGATGGGGCGCTAAAAGGTTCAAATGTGAGGGTCCACCGTGACCCGCGGCGCAGGAATCCGAGGACGACGACTCTGCGCCGGGGGTGATATCGCCTGGTAGGCGGCGGAAGTTGTCACCACTGACGGCCTCTGATTCCGAGGATACTGGAGACCCGGAGAATCTGACGCCTAAATCGTCGAGGCTTCATCGCAAGGACGACGACGAGTCTGAGTCGGCGGTGATTTCGCCCCGCAGACGGCGGAAGTTGCCCCAGGGTTCATATGATTCCGACGTAGCTGAGACTGCTGAGGACCAGAAGACACCCCCGCCGTCAATGCTCCGTCGCATGAAGGATTCTGAGGAGCCGGATCTCAAGGTGCCCACGGGAGATGGCCTCAATCCGGACGCAGGCTCGGAAGATGTGGATGATCTCGAGCGTATCTATGTCTCGCTGCACGATACGTGTGTGGTCCACTTACGCCGCGCACAGTTCCGACTCCCCCGACCCCGTCGAAGCCGACTGCGAAGGAGCTCTATTTACAGTTTTTGCAAAAGTACAAGAAAACACGTAACACCAAGTCTTCGCCCACATCTGCACGGAAGAACGTCGATGAAGCGAAGTCCTCTTCAGCGGCGTTGGAGCCTTCAGGAGAGCATAGCGATTCGGATAGCAGCGAATCCAGTGTGCCTATCAAAGAGGATTTGGACAGTTCAGACCCGGCCTTATTGGACGATAACGACGAGACTGCTGAGACAGCTCTGGCCGTTGAAGCTGCCCTCGGCTCCGAGCGCTATGCGCGCCGCACTATCGAACAGCAACTCGCTGTATTTGTTGAATATATCGTCCGACTCCGCTATGATCCCAAATTTACCTCCAAAGCGGCGAGGGACCACGGTATGTATTTTTTTTTTTCACTTGGCCATGGTGTAACTCAATTTTTTTCAGAGCTGCCGTACCGGACGGCATTAACGGCCTTACGTCAACACCTCAATGGTTACGCGAACTCGATATGCCTACAGACCTGGAACGCGCCGTTCGTAGCTACTTTGGACTTTCGCCCAAGTCTCGACACAGAATTTGTGACTCCCGTCCCGTTCCCTCGCAAGCCTCGCAAGGGAGAGGACGACTATCACGATGATGAAGAATACGGTTGCCAGGCTTGCTGGACCCGAGGGAATGAGTCGTGCGACTGGGGTGGTAGATACTCTATATCTACTGAGCCGGGAACCTACAACCGCAATGCCGACACCTTCAAGGTATCCTTCGATTCATGATGATATTTGCATACTTAGGATAAGCCGGAGGTGGGGATCGAATACAAGACGGAGACGTTTTTCGAGAATCATGCCCAAGCTCTCAAGAGGCCTTATCAACCCAATTTTAAGCTCTTCGTCGGAGCGAGGTGTCGTTTCCGGGCCGTCGCCTAGTTCGTTCTTTTTATTACGCTGTCCCACTCTTACTGATTGTGTTACAGCCACAAAACGCGCCACTATTTGTACAGAGTCTGCGCGCGCGTCACAGACGAGAGTGTGGCTTTATGTGAGAAAGATACCGCGCTTCACAGCGATCCGGAAGCTCTTCTCAACAGACTTGATAGATTGACAATCGAGGCAAGTTCTGTGAACTGTCCTGTCGCTTTTGAGGCTGACCTCGGTGAAGCTCTTGAATGACTTCTCCGCCAAACAGTTGTGGGAACAATACCGAGCCGGATTTGATGAAGACCAGCTCCTGGTCGGTTGATGTCGATCACTTCACCGCACGTACGGCTACGGAATACTTCGTATACAAGTGGCATGCGCAATTTATTGAGGAAAACTTGGGTAGATTATCCTCATTTCAGTGCTGAGTGCTGCATTCTATAATTAGAATCGCCGTTTTTGGACGGAGGAGGTTGTTTGGTGCTCACGCTGCTGGCAAATAACCTGCTGATTGCACTCCTCTCTTTGTCCTACCCCATCACCGACTGCTTCAGAACAACTTGGAGACGCGTTCATCTACAGTTAGTTGGGATGGAGCCAAGGAAACGCTTGAGAGACGGAGGGAAAATGGTCGGCCCTCGGTACAACCACTAGTGGCGACCACTAGTAGCGACCACTCGAGATTTCCAACCGGCCTCGGCCTTTTCGCTTTCTTCGACAAAGATCCCGGCTGCATGCTTGGCCGGTACCCGCATTATTGCTTCAATCTTCCGGCCTCTTTAGCACCTCTCCCTTCCTTCCTGTCGCCAACCCCGATGCGTGATCATGGAATGTGTACGTTTGGCGCGTCTTTCTCCCCAGCCATCGCCTCGAAACGCATCAGGAACGAAGTGCGCCATGTCGTCGGCAGACGATTCATGGACCAAACCCAAGTGGACCAAGTTGGATTGCACGCTTCCGGACTGGCAGAAGTTTTCCATTGACCCCAAGTTTACAACGCAACTGTAGCGCCCATGGCTCGTTTTGGGATGTTTTTTCTTGCAATGCGTTCCACCTGGTTGATTCGCGAGTCCTCAAGTCTTTTGCGCGCCGTCCGCGGTTGTACTTGTACCAGAGCAGATTTTCACTACAATGCAATGCACTGGGTTTTTCTTGAATGTCCTGAAGAGTGATGCAAAAATTACAATCTCAAGCTCTATTCCTGTTATCGTTGTGGCGGCATTGAAAGCGTTCTTGTCCACAACGCGCTCTCATTAAGGAGGCCGTCATGCGCATGACGTTATTCTCCATATTTTAAAGTTGCAACCAACCACAGCCGTTCATTTTCCTGACCGGTGGCTGACACGCTGGGAGGCGTATAAATTAAGCGCCCCCCTCCAGTTATTCTTCATTCTCCTTTGCTTCCCTCCATCACCTTCTCTTTCATGTTGCCCACCAGGCCCCACACTCGCTTTCCTTCGTCTGATTGTAGGCCTCCCCAGTAAGCAGCACGCTCCACACCGTCCACCGTGACGTTGAAGCTGACCGCCGTTCTAGTGCTGCCGTCAACATGCTCTGCATGCACATGGGAGAGGCTGCCGTCACCCGAAACACCATAAAGTACGCGTCCCCGCTCTCGTCGCCGCCTGCTTGCTATTTACATGATCCTCTAGACACCAAAGGACGACCTTGTCCGCCCAAAAAATAACCCCCTAGCCCCAACCCTCCCGCCCGCCGCGAAACCCTCTCCACGACGGCTCTCTCCACCAGCCCGACTCTCCCTCCCGCCGCGAAACACCCTCCACGACGGCTCTCCCACCAGCCCGACCCACCCTCCCGCCGCGTCACCCTCCTCCCACCCGGCGCCGCCCCTCAATCGCGCCAGGTTTCGCCTCTCGGCGCCGTCCCCGTCAAGTCGCGGTACCCATTGGCTAGCGTCATCCTGCGAGATGGATGTGTTGGGTGAAGACGGATAGACTGGCTCCAGGGATACCTCGACAACCAGTCGCCCCGCTGTCCTCGCCCCGCACTTGCCTCGCTGGCGGACAGCTATTCGCAAGTGCCAAAGGGTCGAGACTCAAGGCGACGACGGTTCCGGCGGGCACCGCCACGCGCGAGATGGATGGACTTCGTGCAGGACGGATAGACTCGGATCCAGGCCTCCCCCTCGATACCGGTCGCCCCGCTGTCCTAAACGCGTCCTTGCCTCGCTGGCGTGCAACAGACGACGACGACGACGACACCCACTTCCGCGACCTCCCCGTCTCCACCATTCGGAAGGGCTGCGACGTGATGCCAAGGTGCGGGTTCTGGAGGGACGTCCCTAGCTCCAGCACGCCACGGTACGCAGTTGTCACCAAGCTCAGCAAGACGCCGGCCACGGGGGTGGACGCACTTCTACCCGAGGAGTGTCTTGTTTGTGCTTTCTTCCGGACTGGATTTGGACTGGTCGAGGGTTGTTCGTGGTAAGTTTTTTCCCTTCCGCATCGTCTCAAATATTTAATCCATTCCTTTCTCAGATTCTGCTTACTTGTCTTCGACGTCGTCCCTCGCCGCCCGCCGGATTCAGACTCGCCCTCTCGACTCTCAGGCATTCGCCGCTGACGCCGACAAGGCCCCCGACGCCCACAGGCACCACCGCTCATCCCCCCACCCGTCCCAAACCGCTAATTTCGCCTCCGGCTCCCCAACCTGCCGGTGTTTGGTTTTCGACACAACGCCGACCACTAATTTCACCTCCGGCTCCCCAACCTGTTAGAGTTTGGTCTCGGGTCCATGTGTACTTGATTCTCTTTTGCTGTACTATTTCCCTGTCTGTTATTTATAGAAAGCTTTCCTGCTGGTCGGGATCAAAAACGGTTCTTATTTAAGTTTAGGCTCGATTTGAAATAATTAGACCCCACAACAAGTACATATAACATCCTTCTGGATTCTCCCTCAATATCACAACCATGCCCCGCACGAAACGAAAACGCACAGGCGCGGACGCAGCAGCAGAGGTGGAACCCACGCCGGAAAGCCCGCCCCCGAAGAAGCGGGCGCGTCGCGTCGCGAAGCAGCCGCCGATCGCCCCGATGCAAGAATCCGACCTGAGCGACGCTGAGGATCTTGAAGTGGTAGATCGCAAACCCCGTCGGCGACTCAAGGCCCTCTCAGATGAGGAAGAAGTGATGCTTGCACCTCGGAAGAAGGCGCGGCGCGTCAAGTCGCCGACACCCCAAGACTCCGATTCAGAAGCTGAAGGCGCGTCCGATTCGCCGCCTCGCAAGCGCAGGGCACCGGGCCGAATCGCTGTGCTCTCGGATTCTGAGGAGGGCGGAGGTAGCGATGGCCCAAACCGAAAACGGCTGCGACGCGTCAAATCGCCGTCCCCGGACGTGGAAAGCGACTCCCCGACGAAATCTCCTCCTCGGAAAGGGAGGCTACAGCGCAAACCAGACCCGGAGGTGCTGGAACTGGACTCGGATGATGATCCAGAGGACCTCGCCTGTGCGTGTCTTTCGTTCTACGGTTTTACGCATTCTTACACTTGGTTCAGTGCCCGTTCAGCCGACTTCCTCCAAGCCGACTAAAAAACAGCTCAAGTCTAGCGCTCTCGAGCGTTACGCTAAGGCTCGGAAGAACAAGTCTTCGCCGGCACCTGTTCCGGCGGACGCTAGTGACGAGGAGAAAGCCAATGGCCTGTTCAGGGAATTCACCCCAATTCCTGAAGTAGACTCGGAGGAATCGGATGTAGAGGAAGAAGAAGTTGTGGACAACCCGGAGGAGAGCTTCATCGTCGACGAGGACGAGGGAGATGCTGATGCCGACGCAAACGAGGCTCTAGATCGCATGCGCTATTCCCACCGCGAACTCGACGAACATTTCGCAGTGTTCATCGAGTACATCATCGCGCTCGATTCCGACCCCGAATATCTATCTACTGCGACGGAAGACGAAAGTGCGTCCATGTTTATTCGCCGTCCGTCACGTAACTTATACCCATCCTTCAATCTAAGAAGAGTATTTTGGCACGGCCGTGACAGCGCTGCGGCGCCACATCGATTCCCTCGCCGATTCGATGACGCTATCGACTTGGAAGGCGCCGTTTATTGCTACGTTGAACTTGCGCCCGATCCTCGCAGACGGTGTTGCTTGCCAGGGAAATGATGATTGCCACGCTTGTTGGACCCGGGGCATGTACTCGTGCGACCTCAGTGGCTCTTACGCGCTATCTACACAAAAGGGCATCTACGACCCCCAAACCTTCCAGGTTAGTGATCACCTTCACATACACGCTAGCCGGGCTGTATTTCAAGTAGGATCTTCCAGAGAAGAAAATGAAATATGGGAGGGCTACCAAATTCGCGAACAACGCGGAGGCACGCAATCTGCCGTACCCGCCCCGTTTCGAACTCGTCATCGGGAAAAGGTGCTTCCACCGAGCCCTAGCCTAGTTTGTCCTTTCTTTCACTCCTCATTGGCGGAAAAGACCGAAGAGTTTGATACAGCCATGAAGCCCGGCACTGCCTGTACGGCGTCTCCATTCGGGTCAAGGAGAAAACCAAGGCCTTGTGCGAGGAAAACGCAGAGCTTGCTAACGATCCAAACGCTCTCCTCGAGGCTATGAAAGAGGAAGATTTCATAAATTACGTGAGTTTGTTCTCCCTCGGGGTACTACTCTGTCATCTAACTCCGGAGAAGCTCTGGGGACGTTTCAAGTCCGATAGAAAGCAGTGGGCACACTTCGGTAATAGGAAGGACCATGACTCGCTTATGTAATATTTGACAAATGCTGGTGTGAACGGCTCGGGTCCTTGGTGGTGCGTTTTATTTATTGTACTGGGTACAGCCATAGGGATAACATGCTCTCAGCTTCACCCGGCTCCTATATGTCGATTGTATTATCGATTGTATTCTTATGCGGGAAATTCAATGCTGATGGAGAAGCATCCACTCAAACGTCCGCGCTCTGACACAAATCGTGGAGCAAATTTATCTAAGATGCCCGGGGCACTTGCGGGGCACCACTCTTCGATAGTCATCTTGGACAGTCATCCCTCAAACGTCGGTGATTTTTCTTTGAATCCGATGAAGAAACAGCAAGATTGAAGTACAGTGTATCGCCAACCGCTCGGGTATCCATGCAACGACCTTATTCTGGGATGAACACGTATAGCTGATAGGCTAACTTACAGTCAGCACACTGCGGCTGTGTTCATAGAATGGATAAATGAAAGGTGGATACATGGCCGTCCGCCTCTTTGAAGCATCTTTTCACCATGGGCAAGGACTTGTTTCGCGATTCCACTATCGGCCAGTTCATCAACTACGTCTCCGCTGGACGGCTCCTTCCCTACGCAGACCAACGCCCCGGATATGTCATTCCTTCCCATTTACTGCCTTCCTCGTCAAGGCCGGTGTCTGTCGCTCTCACCGGCACCCCCAAACCTCTTGATGGCGTGAAAAAGGAGGACGCGGCCGTGTCCAACAAACGCTTGTCTACCTTCAGCGTCGTTGGCGTGGACCCCCGTCCACCCAGCCGGCTTTCCACCGGCGGTCGCATCTCACCCTACGCAGACCGACGGGCTTCCATGTATGGTACCGAGGTGCAGAGGGAGGACGTGCCTGTGTCCCCTGGGTCCAACAAACGTGCTTCCTTCACCGTCATTGGCATGGACGCCCGTCCACTCAGCCGGCTCTCCACCGGCGGTCGGCTTTCACCCTACGCAGACAGGCGGTCCTCCCTGTATGGCACACAGTTTATCATTCCGGGCTCGGAGACCGAAATCGAGCTCACACCTGTTCCGGAGCCTTCCGCCATGGAGGATGGTTCCAAAAGGGCAAACGCCTCCGAGGAGTCACTTCCGAGGGAGGTAAAGCGGGATTCTGTCGCCCTGGCTCTCGTCAAGGAGGTGGAAGACGGTGGGCAGACCTCCCCAAACCAAATTATAGCCTTGTCCGATTTGAACCTCGTTGGATGGGACGGAGAGGACGACCCCGACAATCCAAGGTTTGTGTCCGGCCATCCTGTCTTGAATATCAGCTGAGAGAATGAACAGAAACTGGTCCTTGACGAAGCGCGTGTTCGTCTCATCCAGCATCAGCTTCTTGACGTTCAGTGTATACATTGGCTCTGCAATATACACTGCATCGATTCCTGGAATCATGCAAGAGTTCAATGTCTCATTGGTGCATGCTACGCTCGGTCTGACACTTTATATCATTGGTAAGTTGCACAGTTTTTATATCGCTGCCTGCTAAGATTCGGTTTTAGGCTACGGCATTGGTCCCATGTTCCTCGCACCGTTGCAGGAGATTCCTTCCATCGGCAGAACTCCAGTTTTCATCTATACTCTCCTTATTTTCGTCGTGCTGCAGGCTCCAATCATCACAGCCAAGAACATTGAAACAATACTCGTGCTGCGATTCTTCACGGGATTTTTTGGGGGACTTGCACCTGCGACTGGAGGCGCCTCAATGGCCGACATGTTCCCGTTGCAACAGCTTCCATATGTCATGGGCATTTGGTCCGTATTCGCGATCCTTGCCCCAGTTTGCGGTCCAATTGTGGGATCGTACGCAGCCCAGGCCAATGGATGGCGCTGGCCTATGTGGGAAATGCTCTGGATCTCAGGATTCGCCCTCATATTTCTCGTGCTTTCCCTTCCCGAAACCTATGACGCTACGATCCTGCTCAAGCGTGCTCGACGGTTGCGCAAGCTCGTAGGAAACGACGATCTTCATACGGTGGCCGAGCTACAGCAGGAGAAACAGACCGCTGGAGAGATCATGTACGAGGCGCTGGTGCGCCCTTTCGTCCTCATGACAGAGCCCGTCCTGGCGTTCACGAATATATATTTGGGCTTCGTTTGTGAGTTGTTCGTTATTGTCCGCACCATTCCTGTGGCTAAGCTTTTATATTCAGATGCACTATTCTATCTGTGGTTCGAGTCGTTCCCGCTGGTCTTCACAGACATCTACGACTTCAATTTCGGCAACAGCAGCCTACCTTTCGTTGGTTACGTTGTCACCGGAATTCTCACTGTGAGTGCTTGCATTCTTCTTGTGTCGCTGTCCTCACATTATTATAGTACGTGGTTTACTGCATCTACCAGAGGTACCACATCATGCCTAGGTATATTAAGGCCGCGATGGCGAACAAGGCTGTCCAGCCGGAGATCAGACTCGAGATCGGGCTCATGGCCAGTCTTTTCATCCCGGCCAGTATGCTCATTTTTGGGTTCACTGCGAGAGCCAACATTCACTGGTCCGTTTAAGCTTCAGGTGTTGCTTGAGGTGTCGTACTAAAGCTCCCATTTAGGATTGTCCCCGTCATCGGCGCCTCTCTTTACCTGCCTGGACTGTTCCTCAACTTTCAGAGTATCTTGATTTATGTGACATCTGCCTACCCAGCGTACGCGCCATCAGCATTGGCGGGAAATGATCTTTTCCGCTCCGTCATGGCGAGTGTGTTCCCGTGCGTTGTGTTGTTCCTGTTTCGCCCTGGCTCGGTTTTAATACACGCACAGGCTCTTTGGGCGAGCATTCTTCAAGAACCTTGGTCTCGGGCCTGGTTCTGCGTTGCTGGCAGGTATTTCCCTCCTGCTGTTGGCCGTATTTTGGGTAAGAGACTCAAGAATTCTACCACCGAGTTTGGAATTCACGACCACTCTAGTTGCTCTTCAAATATGGGCATGTCCTGCGCGCAAGATCCAAATACGCCAGCCGCTTCGAAGCCTAGTCTATTGTTTACAATCACATAACTCCTTACGCGCCTCTGTATCGATATTTACGACGCCAGATCCTGGAGATTATACTCTGCGCTGGACTTTTGTATTAGTTGTTCATTAATCCTTTCTCTGGCTAGGGGAAGCCGTATGATGGTGTCAACTCGTACTCGTGCAGGTGGCGCTTGGAGGACGTCGCAGGCTGAATGCAGGTTGTGGCGCCGCGCGCTGCACTATACTCGCGTGTGCAGTTCCCGGGGCACGGATACGACTTGGATGGTTCTCAATGTCTCGTACTTGAGAAAAAGACAGTGCGGACCTCGTTGTATTGCCACGAGAAAAGAGGGTCCGTCTCATTCGAGAGAATCTGGCCGAGCATGACTGTCTGCACTCCGGGGAGCTGTCGGCTCTGCTGAAAGATGTCGTAGGACGAGAGCGTCATGACGCCCCATCCCGCATTATAGTTGTGCTCGATGGTCGTTCCGTAAATGTATTCTTGAAAGGGCAGCGGTAAATGACGCGAATAAAGGGGCAAAAGGCCTTGCACCTTTGAAACCGGCCCACCGGATGGCAGACGCGCACATCGGGCACGACTCGGCGTTGGTGTAGATTGACAGATCCCCCCAGGCCGCGAAAATTTCAGTGGCCGTCATGTTCTTCGCTGCGAAAGCAGCAGTGCAGGCGTTAATTGCGCTAATCTCCCCATGGATTCTAGTAGGGAGGAGCTTGTATCAGCAGTCTTAGTTCCGGGACTCGCAAGCACCGACGTAGGATCGCCCGTCCTGAAGTTGGCACCCTCGCACACGACCTCGTCCGACGTGTGGTTAACGATGATGGCGCCAAACGCCGCGAATGGGCAAGGCCCGCTTTGAGCAAACAGCGCTGCGTTGGTCTTGCGCGCACCAGCTGGATATCAGATGCTGGAGTCTCCTGAGGTTGAAGGACAATCACCTTGCGCATGTATTCAACGCGTTTCGAATAGGGAATGCCTCCAACGGTGAGGCCGCTCATGTCCTGTTGGTCATTCGGGATGCTGAAGGCAGCAGAAACCAGGGCAATGCAGCAAGAAAAGGCGCTAATGGAGAGGACACGCATGGTGGGATCGCGGGCGCCTGAGCGACCACGAAGCTCGAGCCATTTTGTAGCCCAAGATAATAAGATAAGAGGCGCAAGTATCGGCAGCCCGCCGCCGGTTTGAAATAGTTCAGCGACTCGTCGTTTGCAATAGTCAAACTGTCAAAGACTCGGAGTGGCGCAAGAGGTCGCCTCCGCAAATGTAGTTTGAAGACCTTGCAATCATGTTGGTACCAATTGCGGAAACTCGACAGCGCGGTCACTCGTTGACTCCATTGACTGCGATTGAGAGAGATAAAAGTAAGCCTGATCAAAGCGACATCATTCCATCAAAAACGCCGGACCGCCTTATCGTATCCCCAAGCTATTCAAACTTTGAGTCTAGAATCCCCACGCGGCGAGAACATCGCTCAGAGAGCTTTCTGCAATCCGCCTTTCCACTACCATATCGTGAGCATTGCACCATGGCTCCTGACAAAAATACCACCTGCATAAAACTCATGAGGAGGAGGGGCCAAGAAGAAGTTAATTGCTTACGGGCACAACTTCTCAAGGAAACAGTACGTTTTAGCGGTCGCTTCATATCCTTCCATCGGGAGTTGAACGAGACTTTTCCATGCTTTGGCTGTTTCGCAACCCAAGCCAGCCGGTTCGTCTGACAGTTGACACGGCCATCCTTTGCTCTCCAGTAGATGGAGATCCAGACCGTCTGGAGGTGGTTTCACGCAAGTGTGGTTGCGGAAGTCTTCTAGACCGTCCATGAGCTCTTCTGGAGAGGTACCTATCCGAGCAAACTCAAAATCGAGCAGGCCGGTGATACGGTGCGTCTCAGGGCAGATGAGAAAATTACGACAGTCTGCGATATGAAATGAGACGAAGGCAGGTCAAGGTCATATCCACGTACTGAAATCCCCATGAACAAAAGTAGGTTCTTCAGCGACTTGCCCAAGGATAGCATGAAATCCTTCGTCGCTTTGAAGAAACGAATCCAGCCGACTTCGAAGGTCGGAAGCTTTCCACCCTTCTATGAACTTGTTTTTGTCGGCAGATTTAATCTGGATCGAAAGCATCGAAAGCCATTGCCCTTCAGCAGAGGTAAATGGCCCGCCGATCGAGTTCGGGTGCACGGTTGTGGTTATGCTCCCCGACGCAGAAAAGGCCAAGCCCCCGAATGCATGATTGGAGGGTATAGGCGGAGCAGGGATTTTAATAGACCGCAGAGTCAGCAAAATATCTGCAACTTGGCTCAGAATCGGCGGACGGGAAGGGAGATCCAGGAGAGGCCAGATGGTGTCGAGAGGTTGCCCTGTAAGTATTACGACCACCTGATGAGTTTTGGATCTCGTGAAGCGAAATAACAAGGACCTGGAAGGAGCTCCATAATAATGAAAGGTATCTCGTCCGCTCCGCGCCCTTCGCTCCAGGCATAAACATCCGGCACACGAACCACCGATGTCAGCGGTTGGCGTGCAAGTGCCAGTGCTGCGACTTCATTCTGGACTCTCTCTGGAAGAGCGCCTAATTCCGTCTTCAGCAGCCGGACAACGAGGCTGGGATTGAGGCTGGGGAAGAATGGGACCGTGCCCGGTTGTTTATTTCCCTGATGTGCTCTGGTTGAGCTGTCCGAAATTTGGACGGCGTACAAGTGATTGTTATATCCTCGGTCGATAAGTTCGATGTCTCCGAGGTTCACCTGGAGAATGTCAGTGCACAGTGGAGGATGGGCAGCGAACAGCGCACAGTGCCAATCCCGAGGCTATCTCGCAACATACGCTGTACGCTGACTTTGCGCTGTTCCGTAGAGTCCAATGCAGAGGTCATAGTAAAAAAGCCTTAGGCGATTTTAGCCGAGTCATAATGCAGTAAGGCTCTGAATGTTGCGAATAGGTGGAACCGAGATGCTTGCCAATCCTTGGCACATGACTCCGAGTCGAGGTTGAAACTTCGTGTGGCTGAAAACCTTTGACGAAGTTGAATTCTAACACAGCCCCTCGCAGTACACGGAATATGGCCATCATCGGTTTAATCCATAATGAGGAGAGACAGAAATGAACAAAGACAAAGGGGATGTATATTCAGGAATAGAACCCTGAGTACGCTTTAATGGTTCAAGATTCTCCCTGTGACCCATCCCTTGGTTCAAGAAGACGGAAGCACCCATTGTTGGAATCCGAGAACATAGCCATCTCGAATATCAGAGGCTTAGCGGCCTGCGGTTGAGCAGTGGTTAATCGTATAAGAGTACAGCTCAGTAAAGTGGGAAGACTTAAACTTTATCTGTCTGGGGTTGCGAATCGGAATCTCTAGCGGCGATAGATAACCGAAACTACCAAGCAACAGATCCAGGGTGAACCAGGACATCTAGTTGGGCGGAGATTTGAATGAATACGATGAGACACCGCTCAGATTGCAATGGTATGAGGATGCTTGACTCGCGGCCTTTACGCCAATCAGCCTCGGTAGAAGTGGGATGCGCCCGCCGGCCAAGCATCTATGTAATACATTGCGGCCGCAGGAAGACCACGGCGTCCGCCCAATGTCTGGATCCGCCTGCCACGACCCGTCGAACTGCTCACCCAGCGGCTTCTAATGTATCTGAAAGTACACTATAATATGTCAGTTCAGAGAGATTTTAAATAAAATTTTGTACCGGGTTGCTTTTAGATTACCAGCAGCTTCTAACGTTGGACTTCATAGAAACGATAAGTTACTTATCATGAAATCCGTTCCCCCAAGAAGCGCTTCCACCTAAGAAACCTCAAGTGAATCCCCGAAAGACAGTCCAACTCATATGAATTATCTAGGAGTGACCATTGAACGAGAATGCGGACGCTGACGGATTTCGAATTGGGACAGCGTTCTTCGATCTTCCCATGGGTTATGCAGTGTTTCTTGGGCCTTAGGACTGGGTAGGAAAACTCTATTGATTGCAAGCTCTAAAGAGATGATCAAATTAAACCATCCAGCCAATTTGCAGGTTTCGGCGGAGGCGGTATAGGTGATGTTTTTGGCGTCGGCGTCGCAGGCGCCGGAGGAAGATAGTCCGCGAGTACGGAATCGAAGTCCACTTGTGCCAGTGAATCTACAAACCATGAGCTTGAGCGTTAAGATGGACAGCGAACAACGCACCTGCAGGAGGATTCCGCGCCTTAATTGACTTCTGCAGCATCGTCGACACAATCAGCTGGCGAAGAGCTTGTCCGTCCAAGGGCTGTACAGTGGTTAGACTCAATACGACGGACGACAAACAAGTCGCACCTTGTACTCCTCCTTCTTCGGCTGTGCCTGGGCCATGGGTGGTGGACTCTCCTTGTATGTTCCCATGGGCCCCGATGCTTTTCCGAGGAACGCGAGCACGTCGCCTTTGGTCAGCATCCCGCGCACACCGGTGCCCTTAATCTCGGACGGCTTCGAGATGCCATGCTCCAGGAGCAGACGGTGAACGGAAGGGAAGAGAGGGCGTGAATGGGAGGGAGGAGCGGAAGAGTGCGCGTGCTGGGATGCAGGTGGCGAGGGCGGAGGCTTCGATTCTTGGGCTGGCGGTGGTGGTGAGGAGGACGCGCTCGATTCAGGCTGTTGTTGCCGTCTAGGGGACGAATCCTCCTGTGGAGGTTGGAGGTTGGAGATGTCGTCGCCTTCCTCTGCCAATAGAGCTATAACTTTTCCGACCACGATATTTTTTGAGCCGTCCGGGACCTAGATTCTATCAAGCCCGTGTATCTGCGACCTCATGGAACGTACCAGTATCTTTCCCATGATACCGTCGTCCTGCGCCTCGACGTCGATTGTCGCCTTGTCTGTTTCCTGCAGGTCCGGGTGAACACGGAACTGCGTCTTTTAGTTTGCAAGCGACGCACGATCTCGAGAAGAACATCTCCTGCAACGAATGCCTCTCCATCCTTCTTTTTCCATCCTGCGATGCCTCCCTCAGTCATGGTTGGGGACATGGCCGGCATCTCGAGGTGGGTGATAGCGCGTCGAGCATGGGATTGGTGCAGCACTGGGGAGAGGGGCGCTGAGGATAGGTGGAATTGAAGGCAGGAATAAAAACCTACATCGCCTGAAGAAAGGGCCCGTCATGGTGCGCGCCAGTGAGGACATGCTATTTCTTTCGGTCAGATATGGGTGGGACGACCGAATCGGAAATGTGACCCACGTGCCGTGTGCGTGACAGCGTAAGTGCGCTTTGACCGAGACAGACCGATGTCCGGTGTGTTGCATAAAAGCGTATGTAAATCAAAATACGTAGTACTAATCTCGATAGCTTGTCAATTCCACCGCGAACGCCACAGCCAGTTTCGAGTATCTAGGCAAAGTGTAAACCATCGAATCGGGTAATGGTATGAAGGTACGGACGTACTGGAGCATATGATCGAATGAAAACTCGGGGGAAACATCAATTTTATCCGTCGGCCGGTGTACATCTAGTTACATTCGTAAGCTAATGGGAGGCAAGGGACTTCATGAAAATCAACCGACTTTTGATGTTGGCGTTCGGGAAAGTGCTTTCCAGAACATGGCACGATTGATATCCCGCTTTTGTCCACGAGAGGTGGTCCGTCATACCGACTCCGCCAGGATATTCTGCCAATACCCATGGAATGTCCACTGTGCTATATGTTCAGCAAAGGAATAGAAGGTTGAACCAACACCAACCATATCGTTCGATGAGTTTAATTTCGAACTTGGTCAATTCTACATCGCTCGAGGAAGACATGACTGCCATCTCTTCACGCGATCCGGCTTTAACCCATGCCTACTTAAATGGGCCGGCTCAAGGCACACGTGAAAGCAGTGAACCACTGACCGTCATGTCGAATTGAATCATGCCTTTTATTTCTTTTCCAGCAAATTCATAAGCTGCGGCAATGGCTTGGGAGCCGAGTAATCCGGACTTGAACCGCTGTGAACGGCTGCTAGGGGTGTATTTTGTTCCGTTGTCTCACCTCTTCTGCAGCATAAAAATGGAACTCTAGAGGCGATGTGGGAATATACCCAGCGAGAAGGAGAACTGTAATATTCCGTCAAACCATACAGATTACCAAAACGGGGAGATCAGACCTCGGTAGGCTTCGAGAATTGTCACCGTGCCGCTGCCATCGTCATCAGCACCAGGCGCGGGAAACTAGTTTAGTAGAGTGAGCAAATGGGAAGAAGGAACAGGATTGCACACTTGCATAAGGATTTAAGATATTGACGCTGTCGCAGTGCGCTCCTATCACGGTAATAGGATCTGAATCTATGGATTCTTCAGAGGCGATTCGAACGATCTAAAAAATCAGCAGGGGCCAAGCGAGATCCAGAAATACATACAACGGACGGCTGCTTCCATGTATGTTCGAACAGCCCTACAGAAATCAAAGGCCGTTGTTCTTCACTCGCTAGCTCCTCGGTATAGTTTCTTATTCTATGGAGAAGCCATTCGGAGCTTGCTTTCCCAGTTTCTGAATGACAGTAACGGGTTCGAAAAGACGAAAAATGTTCCAGGTTTATCCTTGGTTCCGAGGTAGTCAGGTTTCCAAGGATTCCAGAGACAAGGGTTGAATTCGGATTAGGGTAAGTGAACTGGCGCTTTTTGAATAGCTTGCCGAGGGCTTGTGTGTCGGTACTTTGGAGTTCTGAGTGAGTCGAAGACCGATCGAGTTGGAAGAACGAGCGCACATATCCAGGTATCCGTCACCCCTGGCCTTCGCTACCAATTTCTCTCGTTCAGTCATCCAAACCGCCTCTTGGCCCAAAGAAAATTGTACGAGGCGCAGAGCATTCAGATCAAGGTCAAAACCTGATTCGTGGCATTGTATAAATTATTTTCCAGATGCACGCCGCGTCCATACCTCGCTCATGGTGATGATTGTCGAACTGGGCAGGATCCACTTCGAAGGGATGTTGAGCAGGCTGGGTGGAGACTAATCTGAGAGCTGAAATAATGAGAGGGACAAGGATTGAACGGCGCATTATGCCGTGACGGTAGAGACAAGGCCTGCGCCATCAACGCAGCACTTCCTTGTAAGTCCTTGGATGGCAGGTGCACTAAGCGGCGGTTCCGGGCCGCATGGCCGCGGTTGTTGATAGTTGTATACAGATCCTCTTGATGCGGCCAACCATTGCAGCGCTTGGTGTCCGCGCCCCGTCGGAGGTCGCGGTCACATCGCAGCCCTTCAAACGCGCTCAGTTTGGTCTCTTCCAAGGAAAAACCAAGCAATACGGGAATAACGTCCCCTTCTCCCTCCATAAAACTCGCCGCACCTGGCTTCCCAACGTCCAGCGCAAACGGCTGTTCTCCGACACACTCCAGTCGCATGTGCAACTGAAGGTCACTACAGCAGCGCTGAAGACTATAAAGAAGGTACTTGATTTTTTTTCCCGACGTTTCGCACTTCGCTGACCTCTCGTAGAAAGGTGGCGTTGACAACTATGTGATGCAAACTAGCGCGAACCTCCTCGGGTGGAAGGGCATGCAGATACGCCTTATGATCCGCGAGAGCGAGCGGAAGACCGCTGGTATGGCCAAGGAGTCAATAAATCCTACAGTGGTGAAGCCAGCCCGTTCGCCAGCCCGTTCGTCATCCAAAATGGCCCCGCTTCGGGCGACAAACCCCGATCCCGCGGCCACGTTGAAGGCGCTAGAGAATCCACGGATAGCGTCAGATTTTGTCCGGTACAGCAGACGAAAGGCCGCAAAAGCGTTAGGCATTACAGGCTTTGCATCGTGCGTGCTTTTGCTATTTCTCTCACTTGTGTTTGACCGTGGTTATTAGGGCGGAAGATACGATAAAATATCTGAAGGAACAGAAACTCAAACAAGCTCGATTATTACCGCGTCAAGGAACTACGAAATTGCCATTATAATTTAATAATATTCTCCCTCCCGTGCAACGTGCCTTTCTTGATTCGTCTCGGCTTCGTTTTCGCCGCGGAAATCCAATCCTGGCGTCACGATTCCTTCCAGCGCTTCGCGGCGCAGCCCTTACAAACTGGTCACGGAACTGAGTAAGCTCCATGTGCCGCCCGATGTGCGACACCGAACGGTGCGCTCGACCCAGCAGTAGACTCTTCTTCGCTGTTTCGGATCTTGATCAACACCCCGTCGTGTGTCATGGTCGCCATCTGGAGTGCGCAGCTGGACACGGTTCTGCCAGCACCCTGATGGGTGCCCTGCACTGAACGATGTTCTGCCATGCCCGAGCGAGTCCCAGAATTTTAGCAAGGACCGACAACCACCAAATTTTCAGATTCCGTCAAAGGAGACTTGAGGAGCACTTCAACTTGACCCAATTTCCTTTTATCTTTTCCAGAATCCTTCCCGCCGATCTGGATTGATGTTACAACCACTTGCTAACCCGGGGCAGGCAGTACATTTCTTGTTTAGTTTCTTAGTAGTCAAAATGCGATCATTCGTCCGCTCAGGTATACACGCATCCTTGCTTCTGGGCCGCCCCTTCTCCTTCACCCCTTCAGTCAATCACGTCTACGTATCAACAGCCAGCGGTGTGCATACCCGAATAGCGAACTGAATCGAGACGCAACCTACTTAAATTCGAAGCGTACATTTTTCATTATCCATCGCCCTCACTCTTCTTCAACCTCCACATTCTGCTAGCTCAGAAATCGTCTTGACCTGGTGTCACTCTCAGCCACTCAACTACACTCATTCTATTCAAGATGCATTCCTCCGCATTCCTCATTCTTGCTTTTGCCTTCTCCGCTTCTGCTTCCCCTGCTCGCCACAGGTTTGGCCGCCCTAAGCACGGTTCTGCTCGTCCGAAGTTCCACCATGACAAGAACGGACATGCTACGATCGCCTCTACCGTCACGGTCCCGGCACCGACTGGGCTTCCGACACAGGTGATCCTGTTCTCTGACATGGGCCGACGCTTAATATTTACTCGCAACCACTAGACTGTTGCTGCCAATACCACCGCGGTTGGTGGAAAGGTTTTGCAGAGTTCCTTCAGTACACTCCGAAGTTATTTGACGTTCTCTTAGGCTCATTCATTTGATTACACAGCCCTCGATGCCTCTGTAATCCAGCAAGGGTTCCTTAACGATGGTCAGAACCCGCCGGTCGACGGTATGTGAATGCTGTCTACCTTTTTACTTTGTAAATTCAGACATCCGTTCAGGGCAGTTCCCGTCTTTGACAAGGTTTCCATCTCGTAACGTTCGAACTACACATACCTAATGTCTTCAAAAATAGCGGAAACAATTTCAGCAACTTCTGCGCAATCACCCTTCCTGGAGTTCCACTCACCGACGGAAAACAGATTCCTACAGGTATGTCTCGGTCATCTGTATCTATAGTGTGATACTGACATGTGGGTAGGTAGGGTCCTGTAATGGTAGCCCCATCGGTCTCATCCCCGCCACCGACAAGATGCCTCGTCGAAGTTCCAGCACCCTAAAAATCTCGACACCATTCCAGCGAACATTCCCTTCAACATCTCGATGAAAATCAACAACATCGATGTGAGATTAGCTGCCTTCGCTTAATGGTGGACTCACTCTTCCATACAGGCTGGCCACTTCACCAACGCGAAGGTACTTACATTTGTTCTGCTTAAATCCGAGCCACAACTAAATCCTCATCTAGGAAAACTATTACGCCGCGCCCCAACAGCTCAACGCGCAAGGAACAATCATTGGTAAAAGAGTCGGCACGGAATTTCAGCAGCTCTGATCTTCACTTCCCAGGCCATACACACGTTGTCATCGAGACCCTCTCCTCATTGACTCAAGGGACCCCAACACCTTCGTATTTTTCAAGGTTAGTATTTTCGTCTCGGGGAGAGAAACTGCTTCATCATTTTGTCGCAGGGAATCAACACACCGATTGAAAATGGCGCTGTGTCTACTCCGGTGGTCACCGGCGTCCCTGCTGGATTTTATCGGCTCTGTTCCCAGAATGCGGCGATGAACCACCAACCAGTGATCGTGCCAATTGCTCCACATGGCAATATAGATGACTGCGTTTACGTGAGCTAGCACCTGTCTTCTTAAAGACTCCTTTGCTTAATTCCTTGGCAGTTCACCGCCAAGTAGTGGCGCGTTCAAGGTTGGTGTTTGTGCTTGTAACCGATCAGGTGATCGTGGTGTTTTGGCCCGCAGAGTCAAGAATCCGTCTTGTTTAAATGTTATCGTCCGAATCGAACGCATATTACTCTCATTTGCTTATACGTACATAGTCTAGATGATTGTGAAACGTCCTTCTGGTCAGCCTGGTGTTTTGAGTCGGGCCGATTCTCACCTCGGCACAATTCCCCGGTTGTTGGAGCAGGAGTCCGATCTTTTTAACAAAAGCCGCTGGAAACCCGCCGTGAGTAATCCACAGGGTTCGGGCTGACATACTGGGACCGGATATCGCCGATGGTAGCATGGGCCGACAATTTTACATTAAAAGGCGGTTTCCTCGTCCCGTCCGTTCCAAAGTCCCCACTTTTACCTCATGACGAATACGCGCAAAATCTGGCTCATAACTGGCAAGTTTGCTTCTCCCCCACACATGCGCAGTCGCTGCAACGATTTTTTTGTCAAGGTGCCTCCTCTGGCTTTGGCCGCTGTTTGATAACTTCCATTCTTGGACGAGGGGACCGTGTCATCGCTACTTCTCGGTCGCTGGACGCGCTCAAGCCGTTGGAAGGGACGAGCGACGACCTTCGGCTGTTGCAGCTGGACGTGACCGACGGACCTGAGGTCATCACCGGTAAAATGGCCGAGGCGGTAGCTATCTTTGGCAGCCTCGATGTTGTGGTGAATAATGCTGGCGCCAACTTTCTCGGGATCCTCGAGGAGGGAGGGTGGGTGGTCTCGAGCTTTCATCCAGTCCACCGCTGAGCGAGGGCGTAAGGTCTGCATACCTCCGCAAACAATATGATCTTAACGTGTTCGGGGTGAGCGCTCCCTGCATCGATGATGCATCCAATTTCCTTACGCCCGATGGAGGTGATGGATGTGACGGCAGCTGCTCTTCCTTACTTGCGCGCGCAGAGGGAAGGTACGGTGGTTATCATAGGGAGTCGGTCCGCGTGGATACCAGAGGTTCCGGTGAGAAATTATCCAGCTGTGTTGTATGCCGATTTCTAAAGGCTCTTCGACAGGGATTAGGTGACTCTATCGCAGCTTACGATACCTAAATCTGCTAAATCCATCCGCAGCATCATATGCCAGCTCCAAAGCAGCCGTACACGCACTTGCTGAAGGTCTCAGTGGCGAGCTCGCACACCTCAATGTCAGGGTGCTGCTCGTCGAACCGAGTGCGTTCAGAACCAGCATGATGAACGCGGCGGGGGCCTTTGACGGTATGACTGGCGAGGACGGCATCGCTGATTACGACCAGCCGCGGAACGCGACCCTGAATCTCTTCAAGAAGCTCCCAGCCCCACCAGGGGATCCGGTTAAGGCGATGGAGGCAGTCGTAGACGTCGTTAGAGGCGAGGGCGTCGCAGCCGGGCGGCCTTGGCCAACTTATCTAGTCCTTGGTAGTGACGCGGAAAAGGCGATCTTGGCAAAGACCGAGAAGCTGAAAACACACCTTGAAGAGTGGTCCGACGTTGTGCGCGGGGTCGAATTCTAGATGCCATTTGCAATGCCTGTATATTACAAGTCTTGTATGACAATCATTGTGACTTTTGCTTTTCACCGGCGAAAGAATGGAGATGGGACTCTCTCCAGAGGGCGACCGCGGCAATAGCAGCACCAGGTCCCACCAGTACGCTAGCGACGGCGTTCCAAAGGAATATGTAGAGAACCTGGCTGACACTCTGGGCGAACCACAATGTTGCGAGCAGGGTGGATCCAAAGGCAAAGACGGCGTCCCACTGTAAGAAGTCGCGCTAAATACGGCCCATCAGCTGCGCAATTCTGAAGAGCGACGAACTGCATACCGCTTGGAAGTTCGGTGCAGCAGACACGAGTGGTGCAAGGGAAGGCAGCAGTAGCGCTCTGATACCCTCGATGTCCTTGGCCGCCACCAAGGATCTAATGTGGGTTGCCGCCGACATGAGGAAGATGCCGATATAAAGGACACGGACCGACGAGTACCCCAAGTTAGAATTGGGGCGACGCAAGAGGAGATGCCCAGTTTGTGTGAAAAACTGGAGTAGCGGGAAAAATTGCCAGACCGCTGTGACGTATGGATCCCGCAAGAGGGATATACAGATGGATGGGACGCCTGCCCCGACGGCGAGCCCCAGGATCACGCCCTCAGCGTGTACCTGCGATATTTCTGTCTTGCCTCTGACTGCGCGACGTTGCGCTGAGCCGGTAATGATGAATATCAGCCAGTAGATTGGGAGAATGGCGCCGACAGTTAACAGCTGTACGACCTGTCCGAATACGACTGGAAGTGCGAGGAGGAAGTGGCGGCCTCTCCGGAAGGATTCCAAGGCTGGGATGGCCAAGAGCGGCAGGGCGGTCCCCAAAAAGTAGTTGAGGAAGGGAGAAGTCTCGGGTGAGAGGGCTAGATGGAAGAAGGTGACCAACCTTGAAGTTTATCGAGGTTAGATATGATGAAGCGTCTGGCAAGAGAGACGATGACCAACTCGCAGAGAAGTTTATCGACAGCTGGAATGCCAACATACACCAAACGGTACGGGTGTGCGAGGAGTAGGCATTGCTGCTTGAGTGTAGAGGCAAGCCCAGATGCTAAGGAATGGCCAAAGATGGTTCGGAATGCAAGGACGGAGAGTGCGGGAAATAGAGCCAACGGGACGACGTAGTCTAAAAGATTCAAAAGTAAGCGATGACCTCCGTACAATGCTAAGCGAGCCCACTGGTCAACGGTTTGGACATGATATGGGCTGCCGGATGTCAGGGTCCGGGGATGCCTGCCAGTGCTACTTATACCAGGCGCAACCGGGGCGTCAAACTCCGCGCGGACATCATCAAGTGTGTAACCGAGTTGAAACTGTTGCTGGACAATATTGGGAGATTTTGGGAGCTGCTTGGAAGGCCCACACACTCAGTGAAGCTTGTGAGTCGGTCGAGGAGCTAAAGGCTCTGTCTGAGTCGGATGACAAAATGAGTTCGTTTCGTCAAAGTCCGTTCAACAAAAAAAAACGTGCGCATCATTTTGCTCTCAAACTCTTACCACCACCGGCGGTCCACCGCAGGACACTGCAACTGCATCCTGTAATGGGGCTTTCATTTCGGCGCACTTTCCGGATGGTGAAAACCATAGATTGTCACTGCCGCGGGCTTTTGCTTTGCATGCAACCTTGCAACCGAACAATTCAACCGACCCTTTTGACAGTGCCCGAGCAACATCACGTTCCTCCGGGCAATTTCCGCGCTGCCTTTCGTCGAATTCCTGGTGCGGAACCACTGGCTGCAGGCTCGGCAAACTGGTAGTCGAAGGAAGAATTATGCACCAATCGTTTTTTGGAGTGGACCACTCAAAATCCGTCGGAAGAGAACCGACGCGCGACAGTGATCCACCTTGGGCCGACAGGGGCGACCCACCACAGTCCGAGATCTTTCTCGCTTCAAATACTGTGGGCTAAACTCAATTTTTTCGTTCCCTGCCATCAAACATGTCGTGCTGGTTATTCCTCGCATTTTTTGTTCTGCGGAGTACCGCGCATTTCGGTATTCCGTCGTCGAATGCGACCGTGGATGTCAAAGCCTTCAATGTCGCCAACCTTACAGCGACCCTTGCGGGAGTCCTCCTTCAGCCTGTTCTCCCGGGCCACGAAACCATCCAGTTACCCACCCATGCCTTCTTGGTTGAGCATATCGCCAGCAAGAAGCGGCTTATGTTCGACTTGGGCATGCGACGCGATCCGCTGAATTTTGCACCCAGCATCTCCAGCCTTTTCCAAAGCGGGGTGTACTCTGCAGACCCATTCAAAGATATCACACAGCTCCTAGAGGAAGGCGGCATCCCGCTCGACAGTATAGCCACGGTCATCTGGAGGTCGGTTCTACCTCCCGAATTAGACTCTGGCGCTCAGATTTCTCAGCCATGCACATTTTGATCATATAGGTGACATAGTCTCTCTTAATAACCGCTTCATCGTGCCTAACTCTCCTCGTAGGTGACATGTCTTTGTGGCCTAACACGACCGACCTGGTGATTGGGCCGGGGACCAACAGAAGCCTTTATCCAGAATTCCCGGACGGGGCGCTCCGCTCCAGTGATTTTGCGTATGTGCTACGCCCATGATTCCCCTGCCTTGTACTTATAGTTTGTAGTGGCCATAAAATCACGGAGTTACGTTTCAATGATACAAATCTAATGTTCAGTGGGCTTCCCGCCCTCGACTATTTCGGCGACGGGAGCTTCTATCTGCTCGACACACCTGGGGTGAGTCCCTCAGATAACGACTACATACCATCGGATTAATTAGCGACAGCACTTGGCGGGTCACATCACCGCGCTCGCGCGGGTGACGCCCTCCTCGTTCATCGTGCTCGGCGCAGACACCGGCCATCACGCTGGGCAAATGCGCCCTCGCCCAGAATTTCAGCGCACGTACCCCTGCCCCGCGCACCTCCTCGCCGAGTCCAAAACCGCAATTTCGACGCAGTATTTCTGGTCGCCCGCCAGTCGCGCGGGTGCTTTTGACATGCACTCCCGCGCGCAGCCCCTGCTATCTATACCAGACAAACCCAACTCTGCCGACGCCGACCCCGTCGCGGGACGAGTCTCGCTCGACAAGATCGCGGGCTTCGACGCCGATGTGGACTTTTTCGTGGTCTTAGCGCATGATCTAAGCTTGCTGGGGGTGTTACCTTATTTTCCTGCATCACTGAGCGCCTGGAGAGGGGACGGAAAGAAGGATAGGGCGGTGTGGGGATTTGTGGATGAGGGGAATCCTGCTTTTCGATTCAGTCCCGTTGCTTGAGTTTTTTCCGCGTAGCACGTTCTGTCTTTGCCATAATTTTGTTCTCCATTTGCGGGGATGTCGGCGAGCACTATGCCTGTGATGCGATCGTTGCGGCCATCAAATCTGTGTCGGGCCGCTGTCTCAAATTTCAGTAAGCAACTCCCGCGGTACGCCTCCGGATATCCCCCTCTTACTCGCCATCGACGCTGTGCGGCTCCTTATCTTATGCTTCTGTGATCGCGTTTCTAGCCCTTGCTCTCACTTCGCTTCTCGAATCGCACGGCGACGTAAAAGCAACGTTGGGACGCGTGGCTTGAACCGTACTACTCCCAGCATGGTGGACTATGGTCCCAACGTATTGCTTCAGTATGCTAGGATGTACGGGAACCGATTTTTTCACCAATTCGGACTGTATGTCTCGACGCACCCTTCTCTGACGAGCCGACTGACGCTGTCCGATAGGCACTGCGCGACTCACCAGATTCGCATTCTATTGGTGTCCTGTGTCGTTATCACCTCCCTTTTCTACCCCGCCCTTGCCTTGTACTCTTCGTCGCACCCCGAGCTCTTATCAATCCTCGATGTCACCCGGTCGCAATATCCTCTGGACCTCGTAAACCTGTGGGCTGGGCACGATTCCCTACACGTGCGGGAAGATGCTGTTTCCCGGGCCAAGACCCATGCCAGCTGTGTTGTGGATGGCGCTCTTCGCGTCGAGCGAATACTCATCCAGAGTCCCCTCGACGGCGCCGTAAATCACCAAATCCTCCAATCGACTTTGGACCTCGAACGTCGCATAGACGAGTTACAGTTGCCGTGTCTCAAACGTCCAGACGGAAAATGCTTCGTGCTGTCGCCGTTGGCCTTTTGGCGCTACAACCAGGCTGCGCTGCGCGACGACCCCAATATTCTCGACACGTTACTCAACTGGAATGTATCTATCGCTGGCATCCCTATCACACCGCAAATGGTGCTGGCTGGCCGCGGATCCGATGAACACCACGTTGCCGGCACCAATTTTGACTTTGCAATGTTCCTCGCACTCACATACTTTTTCCCCAAGTCGGACTGTCTCGGACACGCGGAGCACCATGACTGGCTGCAGGCAATTGACGTCGCCAGCCAAGGCGCTCTGCTGACCGCGCAGAAGCAGGCGCCGACCTTGATTGCACTTGAGGTCAGTAGCCCCCTAACTTGACACACTTTTGCGATCATTCAAGGGACTGCAGTATAACGACGAGAGCCGTCCGCATCCCAAGGGATGGACCGCCATTTCGGCCCTGCTGTACCTGGCATATACCGGCTTTTTCGTCTACGTCTCATGGTCGATGCGGCGCATGAATGCGGTCCATTCGCGCATCGGTGTCACATTTACCGCTCTGGTCGAGATTGCCGTGAGTACAGTCACCAGCGTTAGCGTCTGTGCATTGGTCGGCTTCAAAGTCACGATGGTCCCTTGGTAGTTCTTCTTCTCATCGTTGAATGCATATGCTCACACAATATCTTCCAGGGAGCTTCTCCCTATCGTAATTGTATTTGTTGGCGCCGAAAACATGTTCAATCTAGTCTGTGAACACCTTGTAACGCTTAAACTTTTCTGATCGCTCTTCTGAAGGTTGATGCAGTTGGAAAAACTTCCGTGACGCTGTCCGTCAAACAGCGTATTGCTCAAGGGCTCAGCCATGCCGGCACTTCCAACACCCTTAAAGTTGTATCCTATAACTCCATTCTGGGCGTCATCGCCGTTTTCGCAGCGGGGGCTATTCGACAGTTCTGTGTCTTCGCGATCGTCGTTCTCGTAGCGCACTGGTTTCTTGCACATACTTTCTTCATGGCAGTCCTTTCAATTGACATCCAGCGTCTTGAGGTAGCTTTTCTTTGCATTCAGTTACTCCTGGCTAATAAGAAAAATCAGCTGAATGATCTACTAAGACAAAATCCAAGTTTAGCTCCCACTGCTCCTCAAGTCACGAGAGAAGTGATCTCGAAAAAATCGCGTTCTCCGTGGGAAAAACTTGTCATTACAACACAAAATTTACTCCGCGGTCGCGCGACCAAGAACATCAGTTTATTGATGGTCTGTACTCACACCACCGCGTGCTTCGGTCTTGCTCAAACTTTCGTAGCTCCTGGCTATCACCGGAACACTATACTATACAACATACCCCACGGAGACGCGCGTTCCCATCGAAGAGGTCATGCAGCCCGCCATCCGCACTAAGACCAATCTCTCTTCCAACCTCCCCCACCACCCGCCTGCTTTGAATATCTGGAAAACACTGAACCCCAACGAGACAACCCTACACCTTCGAATCGAAGCACCCACCATCCTCACTTTCCGGCCCGACCAGACTTCCAGCACCGACGTATCCCATCGCTCGAAAATCTCCATGCGCACCTTCCGCTTTGTCTTTTGGGTGGTCAAGATCGTCGTACTACCGATCACGGTCACCACCAGCGTGCTATGGGGTTTGCTACTGTACCTGCTCAAGGATGCCGAACTGCTCGAGGCGCAGCGCAATCGTCCTGATTCAGACTCCCCTGATATTGTGGAGGACGATGTGAGCGCATTTGAGGGGCGGATTTCATTCTCCACCCTCCCTCGAGCTTTTGCGAGCGACGTTGAACTCATCGCCACCAGCCTGCACGGGGAGGTGGTGGTGTCGGTCGGAATGCAGAACGAAGTCGTTATCTGGCACATGCCGAGCCAGTCACACATCGCCATTGACGCTACGGATATTCTCCTGGGCTCCGCTAGCACCTCCAGCGCATCGTCGACGCTCACGTGCGTTGCTGTGGGTGCGGACGGAACGTATTGTGCAGTGGGGACTGGAGCAGGAAACATAGCCGTTTGGAGCATCGGAACAAACAGCATACAGCCCTTGCCGCTCCTCTCCCTCGGCAACTCCTCCGCGGGCGTCGTGGACCTGCAGTTTTTGTCCGCAGCGGCACGTGGGGCACAGCGAACGCCTCCACACTCAGAACAGAGCTCGCCGCTGGAGCAGCAATCGTCTGTTTCCCTGGTGGCGACTTACGAAAGCGGCTTGGCAGTAAAAATGGGGCGTTGGTATTGACGCGGGCATGACCCATTTTACGCCTTCGCAGCGTGCCTCGCTAGTGAAGGCGCTCCTACTTCGTATACCGCAGGCGGACAATGTTCTTGTGGCGTTCTGTATGGATGATGGGACGCTCGAACTGGCGGAGGTGCAAAGTGCGCAGCGCTGGTGCTCCCTGACCATTCAATCTGCGCAGGAAACCCCACGGACGTGGTGACAAGGGCGCATGCGGCTTTGGTTGATGTGGGCGGGAATACACGCCTTGTCGTCGCGGCGGCGACCGAGTCTGGAGTAATCTCACTGTGGGACGGTGGCTCTGGCGAGCTCATTCAACTTTTGGACGAGGCCCATGGCCGAATCAACCACTTGCGCGTGTCGCCCGCGTCATCTGGGGCCTGCCAATCGTGCAGAAAGCTGCCCCTCGACGGCTTTTTCCTCGCATTCTCGGTCGACAAACATCGTGCATTTTTTCAGGATATATGTCACTGAACAAGGCCGCCGCTGCTCCTGCAATGTCAACCCACCCCGGCGGGTCCCGTCGTGGGACAGTCTTGGGCGCCATTCGCGCACCACCAGCATCGCTCCATCGCCGGGCTCGTCGCCGTCCATCCCGCGCGCAAAATTGGCAGCCGTCTTCGAGCCGCCACCTTTCCCGATCTCGGGGCACGGCGTGCACTCGCGGCGCGCGTCAGAGAAGGAGACGGGCGTCGGTCGTTGGATACACTAACTGTTCCAATTCCCGGCGACGACTTTGATCTCCTGGGGCCGCTCGACGCGACGCGTCCGTCCCCCAGTCTGACTTTGTCGGTTTGGCAGCATATTTTCGTTGTGCGCGTGGCCGACGCAATATGCGATAGAGGGGGGTGGGATGTTTCCGACCGCCGGGTCGTTGGAGTTCGAAGGAAGCCACGGGGGCCAGTCAAAAGTCAGAACGCGAACCCCATTCCCACGGGAACCCAGGCGGGATTGACGTTGGCGACGTTGGAGAGGTGGGAGCTATGGTCTGTCGACCCGTCGGAGCGCGCAGTCCAGAGCTCTACCCTAGCTACCCTTGTGCGGACCGTTCGAGACATCGGCGCTGCCCCGTGCCTCATGACGTCCTCCACATCTTCGGCTGACTCTTCGAGGGCATCAGTGTCTTGTAAGGACCCGATCCCCCGGCTGCCGTTCACTCGTGTTTCACCTTTCCTGACGGCGAAGTCGCATAGTCTCGCAGGATTCGGCAACACAGTGGGTTGTATTTAATTTCATCTCGCCTTAATAATATTGTATACACCGAACGCTTGTATCATCCAACTCTGTAACCTTAAATCGTTAGAACAATGGTAGTAACTTGGAGAAGGGTAAATTTGAGACTCAGGTGGGGTCGGCAGATCAATTCAATGCGCAGGAAATCACTGCCAAATCGTGCTGAGGTCATCACGATCAATGGCAGTGGCAAGTAAGGACAAATACGCCCTTCGCCAAAAATTTGCATGGTTCGTGTGCGAAAAGAAAAGGGCGCGGCCCCAGGCCCTTCGGCGTCCTCGACCAAAGTGAAATCTTCCAAGAAAACGCGATCGGGCGACGCCGTTTTGGAGGAGCAAGTACTTGCCCTGGGAGGAACCAAGGCAGACTACGACCTCGTCAAAAACACCAAGGAACCTAGCTCAGCTGGTCCATCGAATTCCGACGCAAGTCACTGTTCCTTAATCCTCATCGTGGTACCAAGCTTACAATGACTTTCTAGCCCGCGCTTTCGAAGGATGTATCCCAATTCTTGAAGGGTTTGAATCTTGGAGGACAGGATGACCTTGAGGAAGGACCATCCACCCCGAAGTCCTCCAAGGCTTCCAAGAAATCAAAGAAGCCCTTGTCCAAGCCCGAGACCCCAAAAGAGTTGTCGTCAAAAAAGAAAGCGCGCGCGAACACGAAAGCAGTAGATGTTTTGGCATCAGTTGCTCCTGCGGC